>JAOEHX010008437.1:0-34519 GCA_025448015.1 Bolborhynchus lineola
AACCTGTGGGAGTTGCATTCTTTCGATTCTCCATGTAGCAAACTGCGTGGCTGATTTACGGCCTAAACCACGACATATGTTATCCCCATACTGTCTTAACCTCGTAATAATGTTGGTACCACAAGTAGTGTCATTCAGCAAGAGTCATTATGATCTGCCACATTTTTACTCCTCTAATACAGTTTCTGTTTAGGTCTATAGACAGGATAAGGGAGTTATTCCTATAGAAGTGAATTTTCTGAGTTTTCATTTAGTTCTTCTGTTTGGTGTTCTGGGTGTATGGTATCTTGCCATTTTAGTCTCATCTGTCTTCATTCATATGACAGAAAGCATTTGATGTATACAGCAACTGAAACCTCTTACTTTCTGGACACCTAATCTAAATTTAACAAAGTGATGAGAGAAGTCTGTTCATTAGAAATTAATCCAAATACCATCTGTTGTGTTATAACCTGTCACTCTGGTTTTGTTTTGCCTGTCGGAGTTCTTGGACTATGTGTCTGTGTGTGAGGGAGTACAGGAATACAAGCAGTTGAATAAGGCAGAAATCCTTCCTCTTGCATTTAGGAGACTCCTTCATTGGACTGCATGGGCTAGAAGGGTGCATCAACAATACCTTGAGCTGCTCTTCCCACATTGTGGTTTTGCCTGCATAATTCAATTAGTTTCAATGCTGTAACAGAAAGGGAAGGAAACCTGCAAGACCAAGAAGACTAGAGAAAAGCGGAGTGTTTGATTACCTGGCAATGCTATAATAACATTTAACTCAGCATAAGCCTTACATGAATTAAGAAGGAGATTTACTATTTGCTTTGTTGCTTCAAACAGAATCTCTATATTACTAAAACTCACATATGTTGTATAAAGGCCTGTAACACACTGGTGAGCTAAAAATATATTTGTAGTTAAGAACTCCATAGAGGAATATTTTGCTTGAGTATGCTTGAGAAAGGTGTACTTTTAAAGATCTCTGATGTATGGTTGGTGACTCACAATAACCAAGTAGTCAGAAAGGATCCATATTTGTGGGTGGTTTGCTGGAAGAAAGTGTTAAGTGATGCTGATTAACTGTAATTCCTCATGACTCAGCCTCTCTGAGAATGAACTCTCCAAATCTCTGCTTCAGTCCCTGAAGAGTATCATTTTTATCCAAAGGGATATCTTAGTTCCAAACCCATGCTTTTATGACTCAGCAGCTTCTAAGACTCAGTGTCAGCCTGTCAAAATCTAATAATAGAAGTGCTCATCTTCTGCATTGCCATTGCCTTTAAGGTAGCACTGATATGTGCACATCTATGTCTTCACTGAACCCCACCTTTGCAAATTGGGCCGTTAGTCTTAGAGCTACTAAACAATATTCAGAACTGAAAAGAAGTCTCTGATGCATAGCTTTTCACTCACCTTTCACAAGTTTTTTGGGCAGGCTAAGTACAAATATCTTTTCAGAGATCACTTGCCTGTACATGAACTGTCATCTCTGAAGAGATCTCTTCACAGTTAAGCAGTACTCAAATGTACTATAAGGAAAGCAGATTTAGGACCATTGCACACAGGTCTGGTTTCGAGTTGTACGGTAGAATGTACCTTGAGAAGAATGCCAGCATTGACTGGGGATGGATTACATGAGACAGGGAATGATAGCAACCCCTCACCATAAGGAACTGAGAAAGAAAGATGTGACAGAAGGGGGAAGCAGTGAGGAATGAGAGACTTCTCAGGAAAGGAAAGAAATGAAAGCCAAATGCCACTGAAAGAAAAAGTTGGAAGCTGCAAGAGTTGACAGAAACACAACAATGCCTCATAAGGGAAAGCAAAATAGAGAGACAAAAAGGGATCAATGAGATTGCAAAACCCCCACGTCTTGGGGAAGCCTTCTTTATCTGCCTTACAGTACTCAGCCTACAAGAAAGCTCCTTTCCGCTTAAAGGAGTGGCATAGAAACTTAAATAACCCACAGCAAGATTTAAATGAAATTGATAATAAGTTGGTCAAAGGGAAGAAGAGAAAGTGGGTTTTCTTCTGTCATTACAATCCTTAAAAATGTACTTTATTTTTCCCATAACTTTCAGCCTTCGCTTTTTTTTTTCTTTTTTTTTTCTAATTTTTGTATTTAGGATTGAGGTAACAGGCAAATGTAGTATATTTTTCTTTTCTTGATCACACTTTCAGGCAGAAAACCAGAAACCATTTTTACTCCTTTTGAAGACTTTACCACTGAATCTCATGTAGGGCTTAGAAAGTCTTGAAAAAGGCCCACAGAAAATGATTACTTTTCTGTTCTCACCCTTCTTGCTTCCCTACCCCAAAATTTCAGCAGACTTTTGTTGCTGAATATTCAGATTAAAAATAAAAAGAGCAATTGGAAGAAATATAGCATATTCCCTTGGATTACAGCAACCTTATTTATCTTCAGCCTTTGGCCTTAACATTAGAAACCTAGTATCTGCTTTCTGACACAGCTTCCAAGGAGCCTATATGCATGATAGCCCTGGCATGAGACACATGAAGTAAGCAAAGAATGATGACTAAAGGCCCTCCTAAGGCATTAGTCTTGCCTTGAAAAGTAAGCTCAAGATGATGCATCTAGTAGCTTGCAGTTGGAATAGCAACACTTAAACTATACAGCATGAATTTAATCAGCACCTTTTTTTTTTGTCATAATACATGTCTGTAGAACAGCTCGTTTTTTGTTACTCACCACTTCCCAAGCAATGTTTTATGAAGATTTTGTATTTTTTAAGTGTGCAGTAGAAAAGATTCTAAGTACTTTGCAGATTGAAAGGAAGTTACAGATATCGTGTTAGTACCAAAGGCAATACCTGTAAAAATAAACACAGGCAGAGAGAAAGTCATACCCATTTTGGGCTTTGCTGTTCTGGATGGTAGTTTTACATCAAGGAATTGTTTGTCCCAAAATCTGAAAAGTGTAACAGGCAGGCTGATGATGGGGCATTCCTTCCATGATGACGAAAGGCAGCAGTGGAAAGCCAGAATTAGGAGTTTTTATGTGTCTGTAACATCCCCAAAGGATCTGTGGGGGAGAATGTGGGGCTTAGGGAACAATTTTTTTTTCTGTCGTTTCTCATTTGTGATGGGGAATGTACTGGGAGCAATATTCCCAGTTCATGAATATTGCCAACTGTATTTCTCAGTTGTGCAATCCAGTGCGATGGGACAGACTGAAAGTGCACTTCACCTATTCTTCACTGTCTTTCTCTGTTAGGATTAAGCAGAGGACAGTGATGTTTGCTTTCTCTTCCTTATGTCTCTTAGGGAAGGCAAGTTCTGAGAAAGGCCCCAGAATAACATGGCTGTGGGAGCCAAGCAAGGCTTCAGTAGTGCAGATGCAAGATAGTTTCTTCTTGAATGTAAACATGCTAAATACTCCATTGGCCAGTCAGCAAGATAGTTTCTACAAAGAAAACAGCTTTTTATAGAAGTATTTTTGCCAGGTGCTCATTTTGTAGTAGGATTCACCCCTCTTTTTTCTACTTGCTAGTGGTAGACTGAAATTGTTGGCCATCTATTCAGCGATTCATTGATAGCTTTGGTAAAACTCATTTCTCCATTACATACTCTATTATAAATTAGATTTTCTTCCTAATGATCTTTGATTCCTAATTGCTCTTTCTGGCAGTCCAGACTCCTAGTCAATGGAAAAAAACAGTCCTGTGCAGATGAGAGGCAGAGTTCCTTGTCCCCAGAAGAGGAACAAAATTTATTGCAAGGTGGGGAAAATGGAACAAGAGAAAACCAAGTCAAAGGATGAAAGTATTTGGTGTGCTCTATTATAATATTAATTGGTGTACTGGAATGCTAAAAAATATCTGAAAGGACCTAGTATCATGCTAGGAATTTCATAAGAGAGCCTGGCTGAATGTGTATTTTGTGGCAGCTTTTCTGTTCACTTTCATCGTTAGCTTTTTCTTGCACACAAATCTCACTGTCTTCTTAACCAGCAGTCCTAGGTGGTCTTGCACAGTCCTGCTGAAGATTTTTCTGCTGGACAAACTTGCTCTTGACAGCAGCACTGGCTGTATTAAAATGAGCTTGGGTAGGTCTCTGCATGATATGTGCTAAGGGGTTGAGACACAGTTTGCAAATCACCAGTGGGGTATTAATACCACACTGGACAAAGCACTGTTTGTGGGTTTTGGTGGGATTATTTAACAGGCCATCTTCCTTGGTATTAATCTGGCAGCACTGTGTCTTAGACAGCATGCCCTTGCAGCTCCTCTTCCATCCCAGTTGGACTGCAGGGTTTGGTCCCAGCCTGAGAGAGTCAGCAAGGTTGTTGACAGTTATCCTCTGCCCAGGTAGTTACAGAACAGGCAGGGATGTAGTTGTAGATTTTGTTTGCTGGCTAAAGTGCTGGCAGCTTGGCAGGAGACAAATCTGGTATCAGGATCAGATAGCTGTAAACTACCTGTCAGGAGGAAGAGGTAGGAAAGAGATTATGGCTGTGATGAGGTGTGGATTATAACACTACCTTTTATATGGAGCTCTCCTTAATGACAAGATGCAGCTCTGTGAAGGCTAAAGAGTAAATACATAGCCAAAGGGATATATATCCTCACATACTTTCTTTAAAACCATTGTCATGGGGTGTTAGAAGACCTTGTTTTAACCCAGCAGCAAGGCAAGATTGCAGCTGAATGATTCTCTTCTTCCTTGAGCATCATATTTCTCTATTCTGTTGCAGCAAATAAACCAGCAAAGTTAAGCAGGCTGGAGCTAATGAGAGGCCACTGGAAAGCAGCATGTGAATAATGTAAATGTCTTGCTATGATAAGATGGTGTATTTTCATTAGGTTGTAACAGCATTGGCAGTGCAGCTGAAGAGCCCTTTGGCAATATGAAGGCTAATTACTTGCCATGAAGAAATGAAAACTTGTCAAGCGAGAGCTCTGTCATTGCTCAGCTCAATAAATCAAGGCAATAAATCATACCCAACAGAGTCCTACTGCCATTTTATGCTATCTGAAATGTGAGTGGGAGTGGAGAAACCAAACACTGGAAAGAGTGTCATCTTAAATAGGTCTGATTTTATGTGGTTTATGAAAAATTATTTCCATGCTTGGGTTTTATTTTTTTCTTTTTAATAAAGTGTATATGCTGAATGAGGTAGAGAATGCATCTGAAGGTGAATAAGAGGGAAAATAGAGATGTAGTGAAAGAGGTTTATTGTTGACTTAGGAGCTCAGGATAAGAACTTTAAATGTGCTGTTTGGTTCTGATTCCTCACTACATGACCTCCAGATTAGCTGATCAAGAGTGTTTTCAGAGGTGCAAATAGCTTTTCAGGGCAAACTGGTTCTCAAGGGGAAGTGGTTCCTCTGTTTTCTGATTGCCTTCTGGATTAGGAACCCCTGAATATTACTGTCAGCTGGGCAATGCTGTTCCAGTTCTGCTGCTGCCCCTGCTGACCTTGGGTAACACACTGCTGCATTCTGTGCTGTAGCCTTCAGCAAAATGAAGGATGTAACACTTGCCTTATTTCTAAACTTCCTTGAAAACTAGATATTAAAATACCTAGTAAAAATAGTGTCTAAACCTTGTTTTTTGTTGCCTTTGTTGTAAGAGAAGTTGCTAAATCAGGATAACTGAAATAGCTGAAATACTATCACAGAGCTGAGTTTTATACAGACTGGAGGAGGCTACTCATGCTTGTTTCACAATCTGATTTGCAATTATAAATATTCTCTGAAGAGATCTGAAGGAGTACTTTCTGATCTCTTTGAGGTGGTCAGCTGCTGCTGTGTCTTTTAGTTACTAATTAAAACAAGCAATCTATGAGAAAAAAAAAATGTTACTCTTCTTGGTTTTGGTTTGTACTTTTATATTTGCTCTGAACAAATACCATATAATGTATTGTTTTTCCCTGTCATTGATGACATCAATTCTATTTCTTCACAAATTATGTGTTTAATTCCTATGTGGGGCTCTTTTGTGGTAACATTTATTTATTTTAAAAAAACTTTTAGGGCAAGATATTGGAGGAGATGGGATTAGAATTATGTAAAAGCTGTAACTGTCTGAAATAGTTTAGATAACAAAAAAGTTGCTTTCTCCTTTTCCCTTGACTTTTAAATATCAAAAAAAAAGGTTATTTATTTTCCTACTGCAAATGATGTAATGTTGAGATTTCTGGTTTCCTGTTTTCATTTTTTTTTTTTTTTTTTTTTTTTTTTTACAGGGAATGCGATAGGTGCCAAGTGGGAACGATTTGTTATTGTGTGTCTTTCTTAGAGTTGGGAATACACACAACAACCCATTCTCACATGCTCCTATCCTTCCAAAAGAGGTGGTGTGAAGAGAATGGGCTGGAGAAAAGGAATGCTACTGACTTGACACACTACTGGAAAGTCTAAGGATATTATGGTAAGGAGACCTGTATGGTCCAGAATAAACATCCAAAGGAGTTCATACATAAATATATATACAACATATTGGTAATGACTTGAAGTCAATATCAGAAAATCTAGATCATGGGTATTACCTGAAATTTCTGAGATTATTCTATCCTCAGTAATTTGAGCTGTTTTAAATTATAAACAGTTATAAACACAGGAAGTAGAATGGAGGGTGACAATTGGCATTGGTTAGTGAGGGTTTTTTTGTTTGGTTGTTTAGTTTTGGTTTTTGTGATAGGGAGAAAATGGTATAAAACACACATTGGCTGTGTTGATCCATTGCCTGTGTTTCACTTCAGTGTAAGTTTACTGGTGGACAGCAAGAACTGGTAAATTACCATTAAATTGACTTCAGCTGTTCAGCTCTTGTGGGCAGCCTTTCCTCTACTCTGAAGCCTTGTGGAACTAACCATTCTTATTCAGTAAAGGTTAAGCATCAGTTTAACTCCCACTGACATTAGTACATTTCAGTATATGCTTAAAGACTTTATGGAAGTGCAGTTTGGTGCACTTTTCTGAGGAGTTTAACAAAGCTGAGGTTTCATCTTCTTATCCTCTCAGATACTGCAGACATCAATATCGATTCATGGAGGTCTACTCAGCTTCAAATCACATTCTTAACAGGCAGAGTCACCTTTTTTAAGGATGTAGTGTCTCACTACATGAAAGACTTGAATGAGAAGTAGTGCTGGGCCATGTGAAAAAAGTATACTAACAGTAGAGCAAAGAAGCAATCAAAATTTTTTTGTTTTTCTTTTTTTCTAAAATGGCATTTTTGTAGAATGCATTTTCTGTCTTATTTTTGATATTTCAACATGTACGAGATGTCTTACTGCTGTTCATGGAATTTTCAATTGCAAATTAGCTCTGAAAAATGTATCATAACACTTTTTTACATCTGTGTTTATTGATTTACATACTTATCATACTCAGCCAGTACTGAACAACTGGTCATTCGAAAAAAGGAATTTTCTTAGCAAAAAGCCAACCTATTTTCAGTCATGTATCTCTCAATACCCAGAAATATCCCAGTATACATGTCTTTTTTCTTCTATCCAGATTTTTTTTCTTGTAAATATTTAATAATGCAAATGTAACAACCTTATAAGTATGTGACAAAAACCTTTCAAAGTGAAAATACTTTTTCTAGTGTATAAGTATTGCAGAACTGAATAATACTGTATAGCTGCATAAAAATTCTCTTGAACCAAGGATTTTCATTGCTATGTATTTCCATTCTCAGTAGCCTGATTATTTTCTCAAACTTAGTAAATTCAGAGAAGAGAAATGAGCTTTATTAAAAGGCGTGAATAAAGAGGGAAATAATTCTCTAGTTAGGGATGTTCAACACTACTTAAGCTTTATTACAGGGAGATTTTAATTTTGTTCCAGAAAACAGGGACATTAACAGCGCTTTTAAATGGTTTTGAGTCAAATGCAACACAGTAGCATGGACAGTAGAGTTAGCAAATCTGGTGCTTGATGCATCTGATAAGGTTATATGATATAGTTAAGGTTGATGATTTAGGCTCAGCTGTCACAGAAACTCAAAGAACTCATTATTGCCTCAATCTGATTTTTTGTTTCTCAGGCTGCTATGTGACCCCTATCCTAAGCCCAAAGGCTTTAGCTGGGGAGAAATATTTTACTGGCTTATCTGGCAGAGGGCAGAGAGCTCCAGTGTCCTACTCCTGCAGTAGGAATAGAATAAATATGATGGGTTTCAACTCCTGTGCTGGAGAGAATTTTCTTTCTGTCTTTCCTCGCAATCCTGAGATGCTTGTCAGTCCATGTCAAGCAAAATTATTTTCTGTACCCAAGTCTGTATGATCATGTTCCTAATAATGAGACACATTGTCCAGATCATGAAAGAATGAGAGTTCTTCATGCCATTTCTAGCCCTGTGTTCAAGTGTGCTGAATTATCAATATCCAGACTCAGAGGTGAGCAAACCTACAAAATATGCTGACAGTTTCAGATGGCAGAGGTGGAAGGAGATAAGAAGCAGATCCCTTTTAATTTCTGGGACAAAAAGCTGAAGTGTTGTATCTAAATGCAAAATTCAAATGAAGCTGTTTTGTTTTGTTGAAATTTTTCATGAAGAAAGAAAACCTGCATTGAATTTGCTTTGCCAACAGCAGCAAAACATGACATCTGAAGGTGCATCCACTTAGTTGACTTTCAGTGTTTGAGTCAGAAAGTTTTTCCTGTTGAGGGGAAAGCATCAAGGTGTTTTTTGTAACTAGCACTATAAAATTGCAACAGAAAGTATTACGTCTAATTTAGCCCTACTGCAAAACCATGAAGAAAACAGAGGTATTCGTGGAGATATATTTAGTCCACTGTAATATAACAGCAGTTGTAGAACAGGAAAAAAATAATCCTTGTGTAATTCCCTCATCTTCACTGGGTAGCTCATTAAAATCTCATTAATGGAAGAGTTCAACTTTTGTCAAGTTCCTTGAAGCAATTTTGGTTTATGAAGATAGCTATTTTCTTACTAGCAACTGAAAGGTGAATTACCCTTGCGTTATGCATATATGTGGAAATATCCTAAGATCTTTATTAAGATTTCTTTATTTTTAAATTAGATTGCAGGTAAGGATTTTTAAAAGCATTAGCATATAATATATTACAGAGTCTATCAGCAGTGCTATGATAAACTTTCATTTTTAGGTTGGTTTGTATAAAATCTCATTTTAGGCTGATAGCAGTAAAATAAGTTGAAAACCATGGTGCATAAGAACTGTGGCATATTTATCTCATATTTCAAAATCACTTCTCAGAAACTGAAATCTTGTATTTATGCCATCAGTCAGGTCTGAATGTAAGGTCTGAATCTTTTGTAGCTAAAAATTATAGTTCCTGGCATAAGAATTAAAACCTGAAGGACTAAGGCTACAAAAAGAAAACTTATAGGATCAAGAGGTATTTTCAGAGTTATTTAAGCTCCTGACTTAATTGAGAACAGTGGGAGGCATCCATGTAAATGCCTGTAGAGATCCGAGTCTCAGGTAAGCCAAAGCTACAGTTAAAATGTGTAGCCTAGTGCCTGCAGGAGATTCAGGAATGCTGCTTTAAACACATGAAGTGGGAGGCATAAAGTAAGAGCATGCTGCTTAGAGAGCTGCCTAACCCTAGGTGGACTCTGAGAAGTGGGGTGTCTTTGCTCTTGGACTCAGACCTAAAAAAAGATTTGGGGGAAGGTTTCATGAGACTGTTTTCTTAGTCCAAAATGTATCTTCCTCTGCTTCCCTTCTGCCATCTCTGATGATTATCTAGTCCTCTTATTAAGACCATTTTGCTTGCTAAATCCACAGAAACCCAACTCAGAAAAACACACGAACAAACAAAATCCCCCCTCTACTTTCTGCCTTACTGAATAGCATTCATGTTTAGTAAGTTGCACCAGCTTTTTGTGGATTAAGACAAATATTAAAGCCAAAGTATGTGAGAAACAAGTAGCTAAAATATGGGAGAATACAGTGGAGCTGGATTTCAACCTTCTGAGACAAGAATGCTGTAGTTCAGCTTGGTTTACAGGAGCCAGCATGGCTGTAATGCTGTGCTGAGTTTTGTACCACTCAGTACCTTAGACCTTCTGGAGAATTTGACAGTGCTGGTGGTGAGGAAGAGCAACCCTGGGTAAGTCAGTGAGGAGCTCTCCAGCCCTGACGTAGGAAGGGGAAAGAAAAGGATTTTCTGAGTCTGAGCCAATGTCCTGATCCAGTTTTTGAAAATACCACCCTGGACTACTTTTGCCCACTTAGGCTTTCATCTTTTATCTGGGACCATGAAAACTGCTTGAGATGAGATATCTTGAAATGTGGGCAAAGCTGTTCACTAGGTGACTTCAGAACCTCTCATTTGTTTCACATGGACCACCACATGGCTATAAAACAGTAATAAAATAAAACCTGGATCAGTTATCTAAAAGAGAAAGATCTATTATCACTGTGATGTTATTAATTCTAGATTTTCCAGGCTAAATATATATCAAACTGATTAATATTCTGAGCTGTAGCTGTAAGGACATTCTGTACTCCTCTCAAGCTTTCCGTTTATGAGCATGCTAAATTTGCATCCACAGTTTGCAGCTTAATGGCAGGTGATTTTCTAGTGCTAACAACAATTTTGTAACTAGTTTGCATGCGTGGTGCTATATAAAGTTCAGCCAGTCGACGCTGACTACTGAGAAGCCGGAGAAAAGAAATCCACAATTAGCATTTTAAACCATTTTTAGGAATGCAAAAATTTAACAAAATTTATATAACAGACATTCTTTTCTCCTACTTAGGCTGTGTATTAGCTAATTCTTTTCTGTCGTGTTTTTGGAGATCTCCGATGTTCAGGTGTTCATAAACACACACAATTCCCTCTAGCACATGTCCTGGGAAATTTACAAGATCAGCAGGGTCCCTGTTTCTCTGATCACTCTCAGTGGATGTAAATGTAAATAGAGTAACGGCAATGAGAGATGACCTGCTTTTTGCCATTGGAGGCTTTATTGATCCATTTGTAGATAGAAGGCTTTAAAAGTCAATAACCTTTGCTTTATCTGAGCAAATACTTTTGATCAAATAGTTGAGGAGGTAAAGCATAGCAGCCTATAGAAAATGTCTGGAAGAGAAGTTAGGATATGGGCCTTTCAATTTTTTGGGCAAGCTAGGTTAGTGGGGGAGGTAACAGTTTTTATGCTTTTTCTCATAGGTAGCCCTAATATTGCTCAATCCTTCATAGATTAAATCAAGAATTTATTTTTTTCCTTCATTCTTGAAGTGCAGTTGAATGGAGGAGCTTACTTAAGGAATAGTATATATATTAATGAATAATTTCCATAAGGCATAATCTACTATTTTGAATGTGGTTTGTTAAAAAGGTGGTTTCTCTTTAAAGGAAAAATAGATACAAAGACTTTCATATAGATTACAAAGAACTTTATCTTATTCTCCTTCCAAATCAGCTTACACAAGTGTCTTGGGAGTCTTCTAACTCTGTTCTGACATATTAATGTTTATTTTTATGTATCCAAGTAAGTAGTCCCAAGGAGCTCTACAGAAGTATAAAGAAACAGTGGTCTTTGAGGACCTTGCTGTCTAAAGCTGGCTCTGAGTCTTAGCTTCCTTTGCACATTACTGGTTTGTTTTTTTTTAATGCCTGGTCCAGAGTTGAAATCCAGAATCATGATGAAAAAGGCTAATAACTGATACCCAGCAAATTTCATTTGTGAAATAGCATGTGTTCCATGTGATCTCCAAGAGTTTATAACCTAAACTTATGTGGTTCTTCTCATTTTAGCTGAAATCTCTCTCTCCAAAAAGAGTCAGTACAACTGAATAATTGGATCTTTTGACTACAGAATTGCAACCATGTTTTGGTAGGCATGAGATTTTGGAATTTTGTTTAATATCACCACCTTGGAATGGAAAGCTTGTAATTTTCAAGATCACAGTTTTTTGACAGAGAAACTGGACATATTAAATACCAAGCACTTCCTTGACTCTGAATTCTTTGATTCATTACAGGATTCATAAAGCTTCTGGTTCCTTGGGTGAAGCATTATAAATGTTTACAAGTTGGATTTACTCCAAAGTTGAAAAGCCTGACCTGGGTTCCCAGAAGAAAAGCTTTATAAAATTTGCGAAAACTGAGCCTTACACATGAAACATAGTGGGGTTTTTTGTTTTTGTTTTACTAATCACCCTTTTCCAGAAGAAATCTGTTTCATCATAGGGTTTTGACTGTTTGTAATCATAACACTGTGAGAGGTGACAGTAGTGTGGGAAATTATTTTGTATACAAGGAAAAAAATAGCATATAAACTGAGCAGAAACCATCCCAGCTGTGTGAAGTAATGTTCAGAATTTCTGAAAACAAGGCCATTTGGTTTTAGGTTCTTCAGTATCTTTCTAGCTGCAATATTAGCAAAATGAACAGTAATTTCTGAAACATTGTGATTTTTGTTCTGGTATTGTCAATTATATTTCTTTTCCTTCTTCCTTCCTTCCTGCCTGCCTGCCTGCCTGCCTTTTCAGCATAATTTACTTCTGACTCACATCCAAATCCCTCATTATTTTAATTCCTGGTTTTCTTCCAGATCAGCATGGGCTCATAAAACCCTGTGTTGCATTGATGGTACGGGGTAGCTATCATGTTCCAGTGCTTTCTAAATAGCAGCTTAGTGACAAAACTGCAATGTAGTAAATTGCTGTTTGGTTTTATTCTTCTACAATAGCTTCCATGTTTGGAATACAGTATAAATATTTCCAGTAACGGCAAAAGACTCTCAAGAATCTCTGATTTGGCTGTGGAAATATTGTCTCAGCTTAGATACAATCAGGTGTCTCCTTCTGAAAGCTCCTTTGCAAAGTATGTGGCATGCTGCGTGGTGGGAATTGAACTGCAAAGGGTGTTAGAGGAAGAACTGGAGCTTTGCTGAAATTCTAGGCAATACTGCAATGCTATAAAGCAATCTGGAAGTTACTGTACCTTAGAAAGCCTTGGGTTCTTATCCTAATTAAGCTGCATTCCTTCCAGAACTGGGTACCAAGGTGTTTAATGACCCCTTAATCCTCCTGTACTGAGGTTTATGCTGTGCTACCACACAGTCTCTTACTCATGATGACTATCTTAGAGCTAAAGGGAATTACATGTAGGAAGATAATGCATTACAGACAGCAGAAATTAGAGTTCTGTTCCATTTCAGATTGTCTCTCAAGTAAATGAGAAACTTTGCCTCTGTTAATTTGTAGTAATAGAAGCAATACTGTTTCACTCGCTTCTCTGGATTCTGCCAGCAGGAACTGTTGAAGCACAGAGATAAGTAATGATACTAATTAAAAGTGGAGAAAGGTAGTCACCAACTCTGGACCTGAGAGACCAAAGTTTAATGCACCTAGCAGAAGGGTGACATTTTTAGTCTGCTTCAAAACACACTAGGCAAAAAGGAAATTTAAATTTGTGGTCTTGGAAGAACAAAATGTGACAACCTGTGGTAAATTGACGACAATAAGCAGGAATTTTAGGAAGCAATGATTGGAGAAGATGAAAAAGGTAATATAGAAGAAGCAGACTGAAAGAATTTATTTCCTAATATACATATGCAGTGTTATAGAAATAATGGCATTAAAATTAGTAATGCTGAGAATGTGTTTTACTTCTTCACTAGTGTTCTTCCTTTGAAAATCAACAGATCAAGAGGGATGCTGATACCCAGTGATGATAATGATAACACCTTGATCTTGAAAGAAATTGAAAATGGCGCTGTTAATAATGCCTGAACTGTTACAGCATCTCTGCAAATTGTAAGAATGGTTCAGTGGCATTGGAAGAAGATGTAAATGAAGTAAGGTCCCATATATCTAAATTTCGAAGGTATCTAATATTTGTCTATTCTACTGATTGGCACATATTAAAATCTTGAAAATGGAAGAAAAATTTCCACCTGGAGGGGGCTATTAAAAAACCATGTGCACAACTTAATCACTGCATCTTAGTGTGCTGTGTCTGCCCTGTAAAGAAGGGGAAATTTCACTGAATTTGAGCAAGGCTATATAAGCCAATAAAGAGAGCAGTAGTCTGATCATTGATGTAAAAGAATTAGAAAATATTGGCTTATGGACAGTGAAATCAGTAAATTTAATAAGTGGCTCCTGTAGTTAGTCAAAGTAATTAACACGAGGGCATATAGGGCAACTTGAGCCAGCAGACTCTGGCACTGGAATAACTGACTGTAAGACAGCCATTAGCTCATGATTAAGTAGTTTATCATCAGAAGTCAGGATCTGTAGTCATAAGTACACATTTATAACTATTTCTGACTTGTATTAAGGTTATATACGGGCATTATAAACTACTTTTTTAAGGGAAAAGGAACATGCTTTATTTCATATGCAAAAAATTTGTACTTGGCTTGTTCCTAACCATCATGAAGCATTTGTGTTCCTGAAGAAATGGACACTGAATAGAAGCATATCCATGGACCCTTGACTGTACTAGTCCTTTGGAGCTGAGCAGAGGCTTTCTACAGAGAAACAAAGGAGTTAGGAAGGGTGGAATCCTTGCAGTAAATTGACCCATGAACATGAGAATACTACAGTATCAGGAAAAAGGAAGATGCTTCTAGGGAAAAGAAAATATTGACCTCTGCTGATTAGAATAATTGAGCCTATTTCACAAGCAGGCTTTTTGTCTCTAGGTTTTTAGTTCTAGAGCTGATGTCAAGAGGACAGGACAGAAGGCAGAAATGTGTTTTGTAGATAAGTGCCTAGAAAAAGATTCTGCATATTCTCGGAACAAGAAATCATTTTGATGAGCATATGTTACCATTATTTAGAAGTACAGTTGGTATATGACTGGGATATAGCAAGAATAGAGTGTCCAGAGATGATAATATCAAACCCCTTTAATATGAGTAGAAGTCTGAATGCAGCCTTTGAATGTACAGAAACTGTACTGAACTTCAGGAATTGCACTGAACTCAGTAACTACATGCAGTAAGTACGATAGTATACTATTTTGTCAAATCAGTTTGTGAAGACAAGAACACAACTAGAGTATATCATCAGAATCCCTCTTTGTTAAACTTCACATATTGAATGTAATAATTGCATTATGTATCAAAGGTGTACAGTTTTTCAAGGAACAACAGGATTTTTTCCAAGTACAGTGTTCTATTATACACAGGGGGATGACTTACTAGAGTGTAGAACAAGTTTCATGACATAGAGCCTTTCCAGGTTTAAATAAGGAGCATTCCCTTGTCCCATTTGCCATTTATGTCTTCTGTTGTCTACCTGTAACTTGAAAGTTCTGATTCAGGGTCTGTAAATTCCAGTACAAAGCAACCTCTGTGTAGTCTAAACTGGAGTTTCAAATAAATATGATTTTTTTTTTTTGTTTTGGTCACATATGTGAATTTTATTAGTGGATGTGTCTGTAAGCCAGAATGTAAGATGGACAAATGATGTTTACTTGCACTATTTCTCATCTACATGCAACTTCCTTTTCCTCCTTAGGTCTTGATCCCTTGGGCAAATATGTCTCTGTCCTGTGCTGGTACACACAGATCTTGCAACCTTCCTCTCTTCACTTCCACATTGAGTCTCATGCAGTCAAAAAGCATGATGCTGGGGAGTGTGCCATCTGGCAAGATCTCTGAGACACACAGAGGCTGTGCCTTGATGCAGGACAGTGTGCCCATCTGTTTCATGCTCTGACTTCAAACACCATTTGGATTGTGGTGAAAATCTGCAGATAAGGACAACAGAATGTACAGGTGGAAGACTTGCAATTTTACAGACCAGTATTTTTCAGAATTTCCCAGCCTAGTGGGATTAGCCTTCCTCTACTTTATATTATTCATACACGAGGGAGGAGAGAGATTCCTGAGAGCAGAGCTCATCCATAGAAACAGACCTCTGAATTTGTCCTACTTCTTGATACAGTCCAGTTTTATGACTGTGCTACGTTTCCTCTGAATAACAATTCAGATAACACTGCTCATCCAAAACCGAGTCTTATCAAAATAGCAGTGACTCAGTCATACATCACAGACAAATCATGGGAAGATTTGTATGGATCTAGTTAGAAATTGCCAGTCATAGATCAAAGACTTGAAACTGAATGAGGAATGAGGAGTGGAGGTAGTAGGTAGACCAAGCTGAAACTTTTGAAGAAACGGGCAGGAGAAACTAAAAACAGAACTAGAAGGTGGCAGGAAATATCTCAACTTTACTCAGTATTTGGTAGTGGTACTCTTAATAAAAGAAAACTATGTAAGAGACCACATGGGGGCAGAGCTAAATCAAAGATCAATATCTCTGAATATTCCTGGTATTTATGTTGAAATGGTTTTATCGTGTGAATGGACCTCATCTGTACTAGCTCTTGTGCAAATAATGCATGAGTAAAAGTCTGATATAAATACAGAATGATAACTGATGAAGTCTAAAATAAGTATCTAACCTCTAATGAGCTTTTTTTGATTAGAGATGCTCTCTGAAAGTCCTACAGGTTTTTTTCAATGCAGCAAATGCAGTAATCATATGTCTTTCTGTAGTGTAGGAAGCAGAGCTTATATTTCTTTGCCTGGTTTGGCTGTCCATAAAAATGGCTGATTGACATAATCAAATAGATTTTCCATAGCCCAGAGGAAGTTCATGGCATACATGTTGAAAAAAACCTTTGCTTTGATACAGTATGAGGGTAGTAAAAAAATGTAAAAATTGATAGTACACATATTAGGAATCATGGATTTGTGAAGTCCTACAAATTGTATCCTCAGAATTGAAATGAGATATATTCACTCTTGGGAATTTTACTGTGCTGTTTAAAGAGAAGTTACCATCATTCAAGCTTCTAGGAAGTAAGGGTTAATTCTCCAGATTTACTGTTTGAGGCACAGTATATGTTATCCCTTAATGAACTAACAAGGAATACATAACATGAAACATATGATACTGTAGGCTTTCCATAGTATAACAAACAGACTTTATCCAGCCCCTTGAGGCTATTTGGATTTTAAGGGATTTAAAATTATGGCTAAGCATTAATACTCTTATTATGAGCCTTTTCTTTTAGTTACTGTGTCTGTAGCTTTTTTTTGTGCTTAATGTGCATCAACCTGTAATAATTAGGGCTCCATATATTATAAATCTGTGGTAATTTAAAAAGCCCTCACAAAGAGGTCTAGGCTATGGTTTAAATCACCAACATAAGGCAGGGAGCCCAGAAGCTAATTCCTTAGCATGTAACTCCTCCTTAAGTGTTGTAGGTGATTGCTCAAGCTTGTAGATACAACACATGCACAGCGGAGAGTGCTACTGCCTTAATCAGCTTCATGGCTTGTATTACTTAATTGAAAAAGCTAATCACATAACTGTTTAACTGTCAATAACCATGAATCACTATGTCATCAATTTAAAACTGCTGTAATCGAAAGATGTACAATTGTAAAATTTCAGTGGCAAGGTTTAACAATTCATTTCCTAATGACAAATGTGTCATAAATGGATATTGTGCAAATAGTATGTAATTACAAGTATGTGTTTCTTTTCTTTCAATCATATTTATTTAACTTTCAGACAAGCAAAATACCTGAGAACAAACTTTTTTTTTTTTTAATTCTCTCTGAATTCCAGGGATAAAAATATTTCTGTGATTCTTTCATCCCAGCATGGGCTTTTCCTAGAGCAGTCCTAGCTTCAGCAAGTAAAAAGGGAAGCAGAATAATCAGCACTTCCTTACAAATGGAGTGAGACTGTCTGCTGAGCTCAGTCAGCCGATTTTGCATTACCAAATGCATCTAGGTGTTAGAAACTCCATCCTTCTCCTTATATTGGGATTCAGTATTCTTTTTAGGTGTAAAAAATCCCTCCTATGGACCAGGACTGAATCCAAATCTCTGTGGGTGTTCAATGCTTGTCCTTGCTGTGCTTCCTTTAGAAGTGCTAAGTATGTCCTTTTCTGTGCAGGAAAGTTAGCACACAGCCAGCTACATAATATGTGGTTCACTGTGGAGTGTGGTTCCTTAGGAGTGCAAGCAGTAAGTTTGAGGTAACTCAAACTAGTTTACTTTTGAAACATTTATGCAATTTATATACCTTGTTTGGGCATGTATAACAGTTCAGTTCCTCATTTCAAGGGGTAAGTAAAGTTTGTCCTTACTGTACACTGATTGAATCCATGAGGGCACAGTGCAATGTCACTGGTTTTACCAGCTGACTTTGCAATGCTTCAGTATTAATTTATATTAATCATAAAAAAAAATTTAATTAATCAGGCACTTCTGACTCACTACTCAGCCTCCCACTCCCTCCTTCTACTTAGGTCCATATTGTCCAAACTGAACTTGTGCCCTTTGCTATCATAGCCCAGGAAGAGAGATATTACCAGAGTTTCATGTGGGAGTGCACAGAGGTCCTAGTGGACTGAGGTCTTTTTGCTGGGTATGAAATGTATTCTCTTTATCTAAGAGGATACAATTGCAAACGTTTAGATACTGCAATGCTCAGTAGACCCTGGAGACTAAGGTTGTAGCATTTTATTGAAGCCGACCTGAGGCAAACAAATTAGTAAGAATCAAATCCATCTGTTATAGATTTTTAATTCCTCAGACTCCTGGGGAAAGTCCAATGCATCGCTGGATAGACTGTACGATAAGTATGTATGTAGACTGTAGATAAGTATGTCATCTCTCTATTCTTTAGCTATTGCTTTAACTTACTGTGGTTTGTTTTCAGTGAGATTATACATTCTATAGGCCAGTTGAACATATACATGCATATGTCCATTAATATTTCATCACACTGCAATCCTGCTTCTAAATTCATCAGAAGAACAGAATAAAAATATGAACATGTAAATTCATTCTTATTCATTGTTCAGTCTCAAGCCACAGTGGACTAAACTTTCCATGCAACCTGTGAGAAATTAGGCATACTGACAGCTATGAGCAACTACTTACCCTGGCCGGGTGCAATGTACTCCAAAGTAATGTCTTTCACTAATTACATACTGCACTGATCATGGAAGCTTTCCACTATCCCATGGCAGAATAGTAAGATTCCTATGTTTTTTTCATTTAATTGAAAGTGAATATAAGGGACTGCTACTATTGTCTTCTGGGATCCAGTGAGGCTTCTACAAACTGCAGAATTTTAGACCACTGGCTAACACTATGTTATATCAACAGCTATCCCTCACTTTCATTTGGGAGAAAAAGAACCCTTAAAATAAAATCCAAAGGGAATGTTCAGTAGGCAGACTTCTCCAGAGATGCCATGCTGTCAGTAATAAATTAGATGGAAAATGGGGTTGCCTTGCTATTGCTCAAAATTAAAATTCAGGAGCAAGTTAAAAAAACAAACCACAAAATAAAAGGAGTGACTTCCTGGAAGCTCTAGGGTGCTGCTTGGGTTTTGGGTTTTTTGGTCAGCTTTGTAATCAGTATATTGAATTCTTTTGCAATCATCCAAGAGTGATTGTTTTCCTGGACATACTACATCATTTAGGTTCCAGATATGTTTTTACATTCATTAGTTAGTGCTTAATCTCCCTACTACTGAATTAGTTTTGAGAAAAATAGGATTAAACTCTTATATGCAGCTAGTAGTCCTGATAAGAAAAAGAGAAATCAAGCATTCCATTTAAAAACATAAGTACATTGTGCTTTATACTTCTAATGTCTTATGTTGCACTACGTAACTTTATAATGTGTGTCTTCAAGTAGTGTAAGGAGAGAACAGACTGGAACATGTGGAGTAGAGCAGGTCTTAATAGGGAAGGTGCTTTAGCTGTCTGTCTGTGTTTGTACCTGTGTGAAATGGAGGCACTGAAGCTTGCACTGCTGTGCTCTGCACCGCGCTGTGGCAGTGCAGGGTGTTTCAAGTCCCATTGTTGAATATACAGGAAGTAAAGAGAAGTGCATGGAGTTTACATTAAATTGCAAGCTTATGGAGCCGAAGATGGTGGTTTTGGGGTTTTCTTCTGTACTGAAACAAAAAGATTTGCTAGAGAAGCCATTCAGCGATAGCTGCAAGAAGGCAAAGGTGAATTCCATGGAGAAGAATCTGAGTAAGAAGGATGAGAAGGGGCTCCATCAACCAGCAAGATTGGAAAGAGATGGATACTTAAGAAGAGAGCAGTTCTTTTGCTGGCAGAGACTAGATGATATTTGTATGTTACATTTTTGTGAATTTGACAAATTTTATCAGGTGGGAAGGAGGGACTTTTCTTTTTACTTCACAGCTTTAGCTGTAAATATCCATTTATATTCACAGATGTGGGAATTGCATGCAGTGCTGGTATATGGACTTTAGACTTCTCCTTTTTTCATATTTGTCCCTCAAAATTAAAGAAGTTAAGTACTCTGAGCCCATGACCCTGTGAGTTTGTTGTCAGCTGTGTCTTTTTGAGAAAATTCTGCCATTTGCAAGGAAAAGAAGAGTAACTTAAATGAAAGAATATTTAAAAAAACTTGAAAGAAATAACTTCTGCATGGGAGAGATGTTATTAGAAGCATTAAGATGAGTTAATTCTGACAAGAATGCTAAGCTTTTAATATGCTAGTTTATATGCTTGAGGCAGTCAGTAATCAAATGCCCAAGTACCATTTGTACTGACATTTACAAATAGCAAGCAGATTTATATATTATGATTCCAGAACTTTATCACAGCGAAATCATACTCTGCTCTTTAAAACAGATGACAGAAGAAGAATTAAAGATTCATGCTTATAAGAATGCAAGCAGCTGTCTAGTGTTTATTATATGGGACAGAGAGTAAGAGGAATGCATTTTAAAAAGCTTTAATAGCCTTCTGAGTAAGGTGCTATGTAGATGATTTATACTGAGCAAGTCAGTTTACCTCTCTGTTTTCCTCCTGTCAAGGAATAATTATTTCTTTCTACTATTCTTCATCAGTCTTGGCCGTTTAGGCTGTGAGTTATACAGCACAAGAATTGGAGCTTGCTTCAGATTTTTTTCTTTTGAGTTATCAGATTTCTTAAAAAGTGATGCCTGCTTCCCCTCAAAACACCCCTATTTTCTTAAAAGCAAAAAGATCTGGAAAATCCAGTCCCACCTGAAAGTGTGCAAATTTGAATAACCTTGTTTTGTGAAAGCATTCTCAGGACAGATTTCTAAAGTTGGCTGATGTCTCCCAGAGCAGCCACAGTGTTCTGAGCTAAGGTGTTTACCTGTGATAAGTGGGAGGACAGCACAGCACAAAATTAATCCTGGATTTTTGCCCAGGCAAATGCCCTCATGCTGGACTTCCAGGGGATCTGGGATTTCTCTTTTCTTTTATGGCATGTCTGTGATGCACATGAATACTCGAGAGCTGTGTATGGTTCTTGTCTAATGCTCATAGGAAGCGCATTCACTGCCCTCAAAGAATGGCGCTGACTCATTTTTTTTGCAATTTAGGTGTTCTTTAGTTAAGAACTTAATCTACTTTGAAATAATGAACATAATATAAACTAATATAATCCTAAAAATAATGGATGTTTTTAAGTGTCTTAGTTTTCAGTAGTGTGTGGCATATATGTAATAGCATAACCTCAGAGCATTCAGTGTTGTCTTGGCTTCTCAGCTTAACCTCAGGCCTGCATTCTGCTTGTTCCGTTGTCTGGTGATCATGGGTCTGAGACTGACCTTGGTTGGTGTCTCTGACCCAGACCTTGACTCACACTCTCTGCTCAGCATCCTGCCTTTTGCTTAGCAAGGTCCTTTCATCTCCTGCTCTCTTGTCACCCCTGGTTCCCATTTGCCTTCCCTTATGGCAGCAGCCAGCTATTGCTGCTCCCTGGCACAAACCCTGGTGTAAAAACATCATAACTTTCATTTTTAACTTATAAAATTGCCAGGTGAAATATTTAAGTCAAGGACTTCTCATATGGCAGTATGATTTCTGGGTATTTGATGGAGTTAATGAAGTGAGCATGTTAATCAGCAGTTGCAGGCAGTTCTTCACTAACATTCAAGTTTCACATTATGAAATACCATTCATCCAAATGCATTTTGGCTTTGACTCTATTGGTTTAATTCTTTCTTAGAATATTCTCAGCATCTCATCACTGCATAAATTCAGTTTTTTGCGCAAAATGAATATTATTGCATTTATGAACACCACTATGAAATCAGTAGCTTTTAAAATACTAACATATTCTTACTAATAAATTAAGTTTTTTACATAAGCAAAGCTCTTTGTTGTTTTCTGTTTTACTTCAGCAAACACTCTCTATTAGTCCTCTCTGAAAGATTCTGCTCTCCTGAGAGCTGAAACATTTATTTCAAATGAAATAAAAAAAAAATCTGTCTGTACTGACAGATGGGCCAATCAGCAGTCATCATAAAAGAAAATATAATAATTATTGCTATATGAGATCTTATAGTAGAATTTCTCTCTATAAAATATTTAAGATTGCAACATGAACAGAAACACATTGGATTTTCTACTATTTAAACCAATAGAGCATATACTGGCAAGGTAGACAGAGAATACAAAAGCATAAGCTGCTCTTTTGCTTCACTGAGTCAGTGAGTAAGCTTTACATGCTAGACCAAAGTGCTGTTGCGCCTGAAGATTTTAATTTACAGCTCCCGAGAAAGCGACTCGGAGATAAAAATAAGGCAGAAATATACAGTTTTGAGAAAAAGCATCATGTAGGTTCAGTTGTTCATTCTTCCTCCTGAAATGTTACATGTTTGTGGATTGCAAGCTGGTCCTGCTGCTTCTTGTCAGGGCACAGCCTACAGTCACCATGGGTTACATGATAAAATGGTAATTGGATAATTCTCTGCATCCACTGCACTTTTTATCAGTAGCTACAAAATCATTCCTGTAACAGGAGGGGTGAAAAAGGGTTCCCATAGAATGAAGGATCTAATGCACAGCTAATTTATTTTCTGGACATGATGTCAGTCTTATAATAATATGCTTCTTCCTGTACAGAACAGATAACTTTGTTACTGTAACTTGTTACTATTTGTGAAAGTCTTACACATTTTCTACCTCATTCTTATTTGTTTCATTCAGGGTTAGAAAAATGCTGAATACCAAACTACCGCCGAATTGGAAATCAGCTTCAGGTCTGAGATATCCTTTTTGCTTTTGTTAACTTTAAAAATGTATTTCATGGGAACAGATTTTTTACAGCACTGTCAAACTGGGGTCTAACTTCACAGATCTCAAGAGGAAACCTAAGAAGCAGTTCCCACATTCACTGATTGTTTTCCTTTTTTCTTCTCATTCTCTTTCTGAACCTAATTTCTAACTTTCTATCTATCTCGCATCCAATGTTCCTACATTTGAAACACAGACAGCCTGGTATAATGTACACTGGTATTGACTTTGTTGAATAGGCTCCATGTAGAAGCAGCCCTCCATTTTAACAAGCTTTTCCATCCTTAATCATGTTGTTATTTCCAATAACAAATTTCTTGGAGGTGCTCAGTGTCTTTCCATGCTGAAGGTGTAGAGAAATATGATGAAAACTTGAGGCAGAAATCAAAGAACTTACGAACAAAAATACCTGGGCAGAAACTAAGATTCAATGTAACTACACGCAACAGCTAAGCAGTCTGACATGGTTGGGTTTCAGCACATATGTATGATAAAAAAAATCCCAAACCTCTGTTTGTGTGCTTAGGTAAATGAAAAGGGAGGAAAATGTAAGATTAAAGAAACATACATCTTTTTGCCAAAGCAGTCTCCTCTGCCTTGGTGTTGAGAAGATTTTCAGATAGGTTAAATGCAGAGAAGAATCTGGAAAGAAAATGACTGTGGAGTAGGAAGGACATATATCTCATGTTGAATGCTTCAAGTCTAAAATTAAAGCTATATCCACTGACTCAGTTTTACCTCCACAGACCTCCTTACATCTGTTTTACCTATACGTAGGGCACCTCACCTCTGTCCACTCCAAACTGAGAAGTGGGTGGATGAGCTGCATCTTCTTTTGTTTCAGAAGCCTGGGAAGGAATCTATAGTTGTTCAGAATCTGTATGTAAGTCATAGGGCATCTGAAGCTCTCCCAGAGTTGTCTGTCTGATTAAAAATGCTAAACTGGTTATAATAACTTTTCTGGTTATTTTAATCCCATGTTGGTTAAGCAGTACAGAGTCAAAAGCTCCAAAGATGAGACAAAACATACTTTAGAAGAGGAGCTTGTTGCTTCCTGGTAATAGAGGTGTCTTGAGTATTAGACACTATAAATACCAATATGGGAAAAGATGACTTATTGTGAAAAAAAGGCAGGGAGATAAGGCTGAAAAAAGAACAGTAAGGATGGAGATTGGAAAGCAGTTCTTAAAGGGAGCCCCTCTGCTAGTGTTTGGTACAATCTCCAGGGAGAATTAGTCTCCTGGTAAGAAGTCACAGTCTGCAGTGGCATGAAGAATTTTCATGCAGAATCATGTGTCGTGATGAAGGTGCTCAGGCCATTTGGTGTCATTTTCCAAGTCTGCCACAGCCTTCTTGAGAGACATCGAGCATGTCAGCTCACGCATCACTATAAACAAATGTTTCAGACCAAATCCTGGTTCAACTGCCATCCACATTATTTAAAATGAAGCAACATATTTGCTCAAGCTTCTAATACCTGCTAGAAAAGAGCCTGAATGGTTCTGGCGCTCTGAGGCAAACCCAAGCATTAGCCCATGTAATCTGGATGGTTCTGGCACAAGTGGGACCATAGGGTTTCAAACCTGGTCTGCCCTGGTGATGTCCTTATCTCTGCTCTCCCCAGGGACAGGGCAGGGTCTCTGAGCCTATGTTTGGTCAGTGGACCACACCTTCATCTGTAGAATGGGCCACATACTAAATGGAGAGTTCTAGTATGTAGGAGAGATATTTTCTCAGGTGGACTTCTAGGAGAGGCTGTAAACAAACTATGTATTTACCAAGCAGCAGAAAATGAACAGTCTGATCCATTAAAGAAATAGTCCAACCTAAAGTCTACAGGAATTGGCCAAGCCACTGCAACATGCATTTGTTCATCAACTACCAACTCAATTGCTAAACCCATCAAATGGGAATTTATTGTAGCCTATAATCTACCAATGTCAATGTGGGATGTACTCAGCTACTTTCCAGCTCTTATCTTTTGTTTTACCATTCTTCTTTAAACTGGAGGGGGCTGCATACAACTCCTGGAGAAAGACAAGCTGTCCAGCTGAGGGCTGCTAGTGCCTGAACATCAGTTTGTTTTGTTTCCCTGCATTGCCATCAACATGAATTACAGAATTGTTAATGACAATGGCCCTGAAGGATGGCTCTCCTGATCAGGCAGCAGCTGTTCTAGCGCATCCTGGTACTTAAATGTGCTTGTTGCTCTGTGCATGAACCAGCCTTTGATGTTTTCAGCTGTAAATACTAGGAAAGCAAATAAAAAAAGATCTCTTTAATTCCAGTGTTGTGCTGTCAGCCTGAGTTTTTATTGCAGGAGCTGTACATGACCCAAGGTTTGCTGTTCCTTCCTTTTCTGTTTAGAGATAGGAATCACTGCATACCAGGCTCAGGGTAGGGGAGCTATTCCAGGCTGTGACCTTTGCCATTCTGGTAGCTGCTTACTGCAGGGTGAGGGCTTTCATTTCTTCACAATTCCTTCCATGTGTGCAGGACAGCCGCATACTAACAAGACAGAAGATGGCTGTGGATTCGCTGACTATACAGAAAACATGGACCCAGGAATCACAGGATCATAGAATAGTTTGGGTTGGAAGGGACCTTCAAAGATCATCTAGTCCTGCAATGAGAAGGGACATCTCCAGCTAGATCAGTTTACCCAGAACCACATCCAGCCTGGCCGTGAATGTCTCCAGGGATGGCACATCCACCACCTCCCTGAGGAGCCTGTGCCAGGATTTTACCACTCTCATTGTAAAAAATTTCTTCCTCTCATCCAACCTGAATCTCCCCTCTTTTAGTTTAAAACCATCACCCCTTGTCCTATCACAATAGGCCCTGCTAAAAAGTCTCTCCCCTCATTCTTATGGGTCCTTTTTAAGTACTGAAGGGTCTCAGTAAGGTCGCCCTGGAGTATTCTCCAGGCTGAACAACACCAACTCTTTCAGCCTTTCCTCATAAGAGAGGTGCTTCAGCCCTCTGATCATTTTTGTAGCCCTCCTCCTGTCACTCTCCAGCAGGTCCATGTCTTTTCTGTACTGAGGTCTCCAGAGCTGGACACAGTACTCCAAGTGAGGTCTCACAAGAGCAGAGTAGAGGGGTAGGATCACCTCCCTTGACCTGCTGGTCATGCTCCTTTGGATGCAGCCCAAGATAAAATTTGCCTTCTGGGCTGCAAACACACATTGCCAGCTCATGTACCATCTTTCATCCGCTGGTACTCCCAAATCCTTCTCTTCTAGGGTAACTTCAATCCCTTCATTCTGCAGTAGCCTTCCTGGCCAAGGCCGTCTATAGTGTAACTCTAGTACAATAGTTCCTGCTTGGTTTGCTCTAATCTGGAGGCTTAAATAGGAGTACTGGCCACATGTGAAAATAGGAACTATCAATTTCTAATTTTGCTTCTCATTTTATATTGTGAATATAATTTCTTTGTGCTATTTGCATAATGTCCAGCACACCAGTGCTCTTCAAATCCCCAGTTCAATACATTAGTTTGTGAGAACTTGCGTGCCTGTCCTCTGTTCTGGCCACTCTGCATCTGCTTTGCTGGTTTGCATTTCCTGAGTGTAGAATCTGGTCATATGTGTTTTAGGAAAACTTATAGATGAATTGAAATAACTGCTTCCAGCAACACAACCTGGAAAAGTGCTTACAATGACAACAGTGCTAATAGCTGAGGGCTTAACAGATTCCTTCCCCTGACATGGTACTTTGTTTGCACTAAAAGCACAGATCTTAAGATAGCAGCCTAGCACTGGGTCAGCTGTGCTGATATTGATGGAAGACCTCAGATTTATGCCTCACGTTTACTGAGCAGAGGAGCTCTGATTGTTTAAGATGTGGCCTTTCCCTAGCTTTTTGCTGTTAAAAGTGGAAAGTTAGGCTGGGCTTGTGTGGCTGAAGCAGTTTCCCTGGGCCAGCTGGTGAGATGGCCATCTACAAGGGTTGCAGCAAGGCTGCAGCTCAGCCCTCCAGCTGTAACCCACTTCACCATGTTTAGTGTCGAAGCTTCCTTTCACAGTCCTTCCGAACGTGGTCTGCCAGGTCCTTATGGCAGGAAGGCTGCTCTGCCCCTGCATAGCTGCTGGCAGAGAACCTGAGTGGGATTGTCACCACTTTTACTGCCTGTTGCTCCCACGGTGTCAGATCCTCCGTAAGGTAACAGCTGGCCTCACAGCACCCAAGCCTATCCTAATATTAAAAGGAAACATGTGACCGACCCTTAGGAAGTGCTTTCGTGGCTGGATCTTTTGCTATTGCAATGTGGATTGTCTGTCAGCCCTTGATGGCTCTCCACTATGGTGTCTTTCAAAGTGGGAGGGCATGAGAGATGCTGTCTGTGCTTTCTGCCTCTTAACGCTGTTGCCTTTGGTGAAGCTGTACAGGCAATATATATTGCAGGTTTATCTTCCTTTAGGAATTTTCAAACTAGAAACATTAATGACACTGTTTGGAAAAATAAAATGAACACAGAACTGCTTAAGAGAGAAGGAAGAAAATCAAGAAACCTTTTACACCTGAACAGCCATTTCTAGATGTCTGAAGAAAAAACAATGTTGATGCAATGCCAAAGATAAAGCAAAATTAAAATATTCATGTAATGCTTTTCCTAAGCAGATATGATCAGAAAGACCTGCAAAGTGAGATGTGCAAATTGTTTGTGAAAAGACAAGCACTCCATGAGTTGCAAAGGTTTTCTATGTATGCTGTCGTAAATATCCTGACTATGGTCAGCGTCATATTTTGGGGGTTATTAAGGTTATTTCTTTTGAGAAGAAGAAGGAATCAAAGAAGCAATGTCAATTTATGAGACTGGGAAGGAAATACTTATGTTCACCAAATCTATTTGATATGTACACCAGGAAGGCTCTGCTAAATGGTGCTTTTATTAGACATTGTTTCCCATCTAATCCCCTCTTGGATCGGAAGCACTGACTATGAAGTACAACTGTTATCCTGCTGGGATAAAAGTTGACCATGCTGCTTCTTCCAGTGTTGCATGTAACTTCATATCAGACAACAGTTCTAGAGCTGGGTGATGAAAGATAAGCACACTCATTTTCAAATCTGAAAACTCAGTCTTCAAAATTGCAGCTTTATTTTAGGTCTACAATGTTTCAAATAATCTAAAATGCTAGCATACAAATTCACATAAGTGCTTAGGACATGCATTCGACATGGAGAGCAGAAGAAGAAACCCCAAGGAACAAAGCCAGACCGAGTACTCCCCTTCCTGTTTTCTCTCTGGCAGTGTAGAAGGGGCTGTATTCATGAGGACACAAGTAGGTCTTGCAGCAACAGTAAAAGAGCTCTCAAAGGGATTTATACAAGAAAGTGTTTTATCGTATACATTTTTTGTCTTTAGCTCTGACTACACAACAAATGACAACATGAAATCAAACATGACACCCTACCTGCAGGACTTGACTCTGGCAGATGGAACTGCGTTTAAATAGCACTATGTTGCCAGTTCCAATAAGGAAAAATACAGAAAAGCTAAAATCTAATGGGAAAACTGAAAATGTTCAGTTCTTGGCAGTAGACCAGAAAAAGGTGCAAGCAAAGAGCATGCCAGAGAAAACTCTTACATTGAGATCAAAGGAAAAAGCTTGTCACCAAAGCAGAAACCCAGGACTGAGAAATGTCTTTCTGAAGTGCTGGAACCTGATATTATCAAAGGAAACTCAAATACTGTATGGGGAAGAACTGGGCACTTGCAAGGTTCTAATTAGCCCTGAACAGAAGTTTTACTGAAGATAGCATCTCTTTTTAATGAACTTTGAGATCACCTTCTGGTGTCAATCAACAGAGCTCTGCTGAAGTCACCCTATGAATTCCCAGTTATGTTCAGTAGCAATTCCAAAGCCTGCTGCAAGAATGACAAGCCTGGGAGTAGCTTTGAGAAACCTGTGTTAGCTGTGAATTTGAATCATTAAGAAATTCTGAGAGTTTACACATAAGCCTGTTTTGGAAACATGAATCACTCAGACTTCACAACTTCTGTCTGTTATACTATTTAATGTTCCACTTAAAGTCTCAGTTTCCAATTTCTTGGCAATTATATGAGAATTTCAACTTCTGTTAAGCTATTGGGACTGTGCAGAAGAAAACTGCAAGTAGGTATTGACTGAATCTTGGAAATGAAAATTAGAATCAGAAGACAAAGAGTAAAAAAAATGTCATTTTCAATTGAAATCTCATGGTTCTGAAGCTTAGAATTGTTTTAATTCTTTGGGCTGCCAGTACCAGCACACTGATCAGGATAGCTGAGTGAGTGGTGCTTGTTCAACAAGATTATCCAAAGCTGCTTCTCTAGGCATACCAAAAGCTCTAAAATACACCCATTTGCCAGCTGTTAATTACGTTTCCCCCCAAAAAAGGCATGAAATTATATGATATCAGTTCCAAGCCACACAGAAGACAACAGAGCAATGGACGTCTGCCTTTCACCTGCTGCAAAAGGTCAATTTAAACTGCTTTTAAACACATCAGTAAAACTTTCTATCCTTACGTATGGTAGGCATGAAGATACACTTTATTAAGGACAGTATACTCTTAAGTGCACAACCATGAGACAGAAAAAGAATGAAGTTGCTGGCTCTACCATTCTGGTTCAGATTGGACAGGAGCTTTGTAATGTTCAGATAGCCAGCATGAAATGCAACCCCACTGGCTCACTATGTCCACTCCATTGAGCACACATGGCTCTGCTCTGTCATGGGAAACATCCTTGGCATCATGGAATGAGCGGCTGATGCTTATGCCGTTTTATTTTACATTAGGTGAAAGGCTTAGGAAGTCTGTTTTGGTTTTGGTTTGGTTTTTTTTTTTTCAACAAGAAATTCAAGCCAAGACTGTGAGTGCCATTTAATCCACTACTTTCTACTATTTATAATAAATAGTATAAAACAGAAGTTTTGATCATTTAGTATTTACAGCCTGAGAAGATTTCTTTTTTTAATTGACCAGGACTTGCTACCCAGCTTGCCTTTCCATGCCAACCCTTGCCTATCATGAGAGTATTTTTTGTAAGCAGATGAACTACATTCCTTTCAGTTACATTTTCTGTTTGTACTTGCCAAGTTCAGGTAATAACTTTTGAATACCTTTTTTCCCCCACTACCCCTTATTTAGAAGGCTTACCAGTGAAATACTTGAATCTGAAGGATTTACGCTGTAGCATTTCGCAGTGATTTTGTGAGATCTAAAGTGTTTACTTAGTTCAACTAAAAGTATTAAGCAGTACAGCTTAATTTTTTTTATAGCAGTTGATAGGGTATTCATCAGTTAATAAGTACATGATGCTGTAGGAATATGTAGTACTCTTGGATTAAATGTTTAATAAAATGGGCACATGAAGAGGATCTTAATCCAGCCCAGAGGCAGCTGGGACCCCTTAAAGCTATTTGCTGGATCCTTTGGAAAATTAATGTCACCTGTACCTTGTGGAGAGTGGGGTAGAGTGCATGGCCAAGGCTCCTTGCAGGATGGAAGTTTTAGTGAGAGGTGTGCAGGGGAAGGGGTTGGATTTAGAGGAGTAGTGTTTGAGGTGTTAGCAAGGAAGTGACCTAAAGTGTTCTCCACGTTTTGTGATCAATCTTTTAACAAGTTCCTTTGATATGGGAAGGTAAAGGATGTTGTTTGTTGAGCTGCCTGATACAAGATGAAGGATACGTCTTACGCTGGATGTTACAAGCTTATCCTGAGGTATGTTGTTCATTTGAAAAATGCATTTATTGGAGCTTATTTGTATTTCTTCTCCTTGAAAATATCTTAAAGTAGGCTGTCTATTAGTGATTTAATTGTAAGAGTGTACAAAGCTTATCTATGGAGAGCCAAAAGCTCTTATATGGGGACAAATAAGATACGCAGCTTCGCTTACTGGAACCAAATGCTTTATTTGGAATGTCAGAATAGTTTACAATTATGTAATAAATAATTTGTGAAGAAAAGTACTGGAGTCAAGAGGCCCAGGGAGTGTGGGTTTTCCAGGGGTCTGGATTCAATTATAAGGTTGGAAAAATCCCTTAGTCTTTTGATTTGATTTAAGTAATTTAATTTTTAGAATTTCTTTTTGAATTTTTGATCCTGAATTGCTAACTGTGTGATACAGCCACAGCTCCCCTCTGTCTGTCCTTTCTCTTATCCTACTTATCCCTACACTGTTGCCCTGGCTGGGAGTCAGCTGTAGCTTACATATCTAGTGACCAAAAGCAAGCAAGGAAATAGGTGGTGTGTGTGAGGTTGGTGGTCGGCAGATGACCTATACAAGCAGCACTTAAGCTTTTCTATTGACTTGTGTGTAATAATATTGCAGTAATTTATTCATTTTATTAAGTTTGATATATTCTTTGTGTGAGTAGTTATTGCTTTTTGTCTTAAAGTGCCTTTCAGTTTTTGGTTTTTGCAAGTATAGCAGTGGTGGCCCTGATGTTTCCCCAGGTATAATGTTACTTTTAGCACAGTTGGGTAAGATTAGGGTTTTGTTTTTTTTTTTTTTTTTTTTGTCTGGGGTTTGGTGTTTGTTTTTTTGTTTGTTTGTTCACTTGTTTATTTCTTTTAAAGCCACTTTGATCCAACAGTAACATAGTAGACAGAGACAAGGAGAAACAACACAATTTCACTGTAACCACTTAACAGAAACTGAGGCAAAATGTAATATATAATCTTTCAACCGTGTCTTGTCAAAAGCTGACACAGAGCTATCATCTTTGAAGGCTTTTTTTGTGTCTGTTCATATATTACATTTATTTGTTATTAAACTTGATTTTTCTTTCAGAATTATTACATTGATTCATTTGTCCCTATTGTCTGACCTCTAAAAATTGCTCAGTAGAGAAACTAATAAAAAGTCTTTTCTTGGACAAAATAAGTGATATCCCACCCTTTAAATTCCTGACTGCTTTCTTTCCTCCTCTGATTTCTTGCATTTATTAGTAGAAATTATGAAATGATTGAGGCCAAATTTCTACTTTTTCAAAAATTTATTTCCTGAACACTTATTTCACCTTTGTTTTAACTGAAGACTTCTGTTGGGTATTATGAAATCTTCCAATATATTATTGCAACAAACACTGCTGACGTTGGAAGCTCCCCCCAGTAATGTTTTCACTACAAAGTCAGGTTAGTTGTAGCTGAAAAGGTAACTTTTTAGTTGCAGCACATAAAAACAATTCCTGACTTTCATATAACTCAGTAAGTTTTCATGGTATTACAGTTCCTTCTGAGGTAACTTTATTCTCTCACCCAAGTTGGAATAAGGTAAATAAAATACATGTGACACAAGGTTTAACATCTGTAATATCACTGGTAAAGAGGGAGGAAAACACTCCACTATTTCCCTGGTGCTGTCTGAGAGTACCCCAATGCAATGGCAAAGCATTTTTGGCTGGATTCTCTGTGGGGTTGCTGTGTTTGTACCACTCACTACCTGACTACTATGGGTTGCCAAGGGTCTTCTAAGACTTTTCAGGGACTGTGTCCCAGAAATGTTTTGTACCATGTGTTTTGTTTCATCTTTTCAGAGTTGCAAATAAAAGAGGCAAGCTTGCAGTGTTGGCCTGTTAGGGGCAGATTGGTGTTTATACTGCTGTGCTGATGGTGGTGTTTGTATGAGCTATTGGTGAGGAAGTGCTGAAAACAGAATTTGAGTATGCAAAGGAGTTCAGATCAAATCTGCATTATTACTGCTAGGTTTAAGCACTGGAGTTGCATTGTACTCTATATTAAGGTAACAATGGAAAAATAATGAGTCAAACTGACTTCTGTGACTTTTCTGCACTTCAGCACTGAATTCACTATGCAGGGATTCAGCAGAATACTTGTTAGGTTTAATGATAAACTGCATTTCTTGCACCTGTCTTACAGAAAGTGTTTTTGGTGTGGAACTCAATTTACTTACTCATTTCAGGGTGAGTGAGCCATAGAATCAACATTTCCTTCATGAGCTGAAATGTTCTTCAGCTTCATGGTTTCTGGAGATAAGTGCACAAAATGTACGGGCTACAGTCCTTTAACAATCAACCTAAAGCACTGCAGACAGCCGTGTGGCTGCGTGTCCTGCAGTTTGCAATTTGTCTGGATCAGTGTATGTGTGCATAAGAGTTGCAAAGAACTATGTGACACAAAAAGAATAAAATACTTTGCGTGGCTTTTTATTACTTGGCTCTCCCGTAGCAATCACGGTAAATCTGGCATTGACTAGAGCTTAGTCCATGCAGCCTTCTCTTTGATGCTGCTCCCCTTCATAAATGGATAGTGCTCCCAACTTCCCTCTTTGTTTTTTAGGGTGTCAGGGGATTCACTGAACCCAGGAGGACTAATTATTATCAACTGTGGTGTGTGTGGGGTTACTCAGTTCTTGCTGCTTAATTTACAGGATAAAATATGAATACTGTGCTAGATATGAGGTATTTACTCAGGCAGAGAGAAAAAGGATAGAGACTTTAATGTGGAAAAATTATCTCAAAGCATTTATACTTCCATAGAATATTTTTTCTTAAGAACTCAGAATTTAGATATGACTGAGCAAACTAATTTGGACAGACTGAGGGTCTAATAATTCCTCCCTGATATTTCAGTCTAGGAATAATTTGACTGTACTCTGATGTTTAGTGAATTCATATCTCCTTTAGATGGAAATGTTTTTTTTCCTAATTAACTCTGCTGCTGTCACTCCTCTGTACTTGGTTAAAGTCTATGTGTATATTGTATATAATAACATATGCAGAAGTTGTAGACTCTAGTAATAAATTAAAAGATGACATTGGATAAGGATTGTTTCTCACAGGAAGATCTATCAGCCCTTCTTAATGCTGCTTTTCTTCAGGGTCTGTCAACACTGCTGTTCCATGCCTTGCTCTGAGGTATACCGTGCCTCTTCCTTCACACTGAGCTGCAATTTGCTGCTCTTTTCAGCTTGAATGTAGCAATTTTCTTTTGAAATCCAGTTTACTCATGTTTATATCATGGGAGGTTGGGGCCTAAAGGTAGATCTCTAAATGCATGTTCATGTATTGGGACATCCTCATAGAAGGAGCAGACTGTCTGCAGTACCTCTGAAGAAGGGGAGCTGGTCTCCGTTAGGTGCCAACCCTGGATTTAAAGGCTCAATCTTGAGGATTTAAGCCTCTCACCCCATTCCCTCCCCCTAAAAAAGTGCTCTTCTATAAGTGGCTCAAGCTTTAATGTTTCAAACAATATGGTTCAAGTGTTTCAAGTTTGGAAGGAGCTAATTTAAAACCTGTCTTCTTTCTCAACCCCAGCTCAGTGTCCGATTGGACAACTGCATTGAAACTTGCAGTTTGGGTCTATGACTTTGATGGGGGTTTTTTTGTGTGCGTGTTTCTGTTTTTGTTTGTTTGTTTATTGCTAGTTTGTTTTTTTGATGTTGTTTTTTGTTTTTTTTTGTTTTTTTTTTTTTTTTTTTGTTTTTTTTTTTGTTTTTTTTTTTTTTTTTTGTTGTTGTTGTTGTG
>JAOEHX010008438.1:0-17681 GCA_025448015.1 Bolborhynchus lineola
ACGGGATGTGTACCTGACTAATGAAGCAGTTGGATTCTAATCTGACTGATGGATATGCACAGTGTGTAGATATTATTTCTGGTCACTAATGTAGTGACTGCAGAAGTCACACTCCTTCATGGTTTTCTACAGCTTAAAAAATTTGGCTGGCTAGACTGTGCTGTCATTCGCATCTTGTGCTCTTAAAGAATAGTTTGTTCTCTTGCCATAAAATAAAAGGACATAAAATCTTGCCTTGTGGAGTTAAAATGGTCATGTGTACCTTTACAACAAAAGATGTCCTGTAATTAATGCCACTACCTGTGGGTGGGGAGACAGGTCTCAGTTCTTGATTCAGGCATGCAGCTTGTCCTCAGGTAGTTGTGCAGCTGCCAGGCATGGCTTTGGCAAGGTTCTTCTAGTGAATTATATTCCTGTCTGTCACAGGTGGATGTAATTCTTCCTTCCCCATACCCTTTGCTTTTGACTATTTCTACAGGAAGTGTCTTTTCTTACAGAATACTGCACACAATGTTCAGTGCTTTTCAAAGTTGGATTTGTGGCTCTCACTGGGCTGTGGAGGGGTCATGCCAGCATTTAGAGCTATAAGCACCCAGAAGAGCTTGGGAGAGCACCTGTTCTAGGTGCTTCTGTATATCTAAGTTTAGTTATTAATGGGTAAAAAGTCCTGTAGAGCCTCTTTAGAAACACTTTTGTTTTCCTCCCTGTGTCTCCAGTAGCTTTGTAGCCAGCAAAATGACCCTTCTTCCACTGGCAAGTGCCAGGAAATGAACCCATTCAGCCAAATATTTCTCTCAACCTCCTGCTTTTTGGACTTGAGCATCAGTGCGTCAGCTGCTCCTCCCTGAGTGGTCTTGGCAGGGAGCTTTGGTTGACAAGAGAAGTGAGGAGATTCTTGTTGGGATGACAGGCTGGAAGATCAAGTGCAAACTGAGTGTCCCTGCTGGCGTCTTTAAAAACTATAAAACAGAACTAAATTTGTAGTCACATTTTTACATGTTCCTGGGTAATGGAACAGCAGAACTTCAGCTGAGCTGTCATCCCGTCCCGAGCCGTTCCTTCCTGGGGAGAAGGCTCTGGACGAGGTGTGACCAGTCTTCCTGCTTGCTGCTTGGTAAAGAAATGTTTCTTGAACTGCTCAACAGCAACATATGGTTCAAGAAACAGATTTTCTGAGTGTTGCTGCCACTTGCAGAGCAGGAGACAACGTGAGATGTGTAGTCAGAAGGATCAAACTTGTTTTGGAGGGGAGAACAGAAACTGCTCTGGGCATCCTACCTTCCAAGTCTGTACTTCATGTGAAGTGCTTTTTTAGAGTCAGCTTAAAAGCTCTCTCAGTTGTAAATGGCAAGGTTCCTCTGCCTTGGTCTGCGCTGAGGAGCATCCTACATGCAAAACATGGTGCTGCTCAATTTCCCTCTGTGTGCTGCACCCACTGAGCTGGGGTAGGAGTGGGCTGAGGTCCTAGTGAGCAGCTTTCACAGTGAGTTGAAAGCTCTTTGATTTTAGAAATGCAAGGGGAAAACAATATTCATTTGAAGGATAAAGCCCCAATTAAAGATGCATGAACAGGGACTGGGTGGCTCTGATGACTCCGTTACTCCTCATCTTACTCTTTGCTCCACACGTGCACAAAAGGCTGATTTATTTGAAATTAAGACCATGAGATGTGCTAATACCTGCTCTGGTGTGGATCAGGCTTCAGGTAATCACCTCCTCTTATTTTAGCTGGTTCTGCTGAGCAGTCTAATGCACTTAGAACTTTTCTTCTCATGAATAGCTAGTATTAGCCTCCAGAGGCCTCTCTGTTAAAAATGAACCCGCCACCAGACTGCCTGGAAGAAGAACTAGGGAATATTTACCTGTTGGGCATGACCAGATAGTCTATAGTGGAGAGAGACTCTTGAAAATAACTCGCTCTATGTTGGAAGAGAGTGGATAGTTATAAGCAGTCCCTGGGCTGTATAAATCAGCTCCATCATGCATAGGGATTTGAGGGAACTATGAACATGGCACTTGCTGGAAGGCCAGATCCTTCCCTGTCTTCAGGAGGAGTGCAGGAAGCTGCTTCCTCCCACCTCGTCTTGCAGCTGGATTCCAGCTTTCCCTCCACACAGCACATACAGCACCTGAGAGTGTCATAGAAGCACAGCGCCATTCCTTGTGGGAGGCTGCTGCGCTGTATAATGAGCAGTTGGTTGGCAACGGAGAAAGAAGGGGAAGGAGCCCAGGGAGAGAAGTGGGAATGGGGAACGTCTCAGGCTCTGTGGAAAGGGGAAGTGGTTCTGCACGTACCGTCAGCTCAAGGGCTTCATTGAGGAGGCCGTTGCGCTTGCTGTGAAGGTAGGCATTGGAGCTGCCCGTCTTGGCCACTCGAATCCTCGCAAGCCGGGCTTTCTGTGGAGAGAAAACAAGCTGAAGTTAGAGCCTGGAGCACTGAGTGCCTGGTGCCGTGCTGGCAGTGCCAGGAGGAGGGAAAACTGAGGTTCTCGCTGTACCTGAAAAAGCCTGGGGGTGAAATACAGGGGGTACAAAGCCAGGACAAGGTGCTGTGGGGAGCAGCTCTGCCTCCAGGAGTCAGATGAGTACATCTGTCTGAAGCTAGTATCGGCCATGCAGTGTTAACAGCCCAGAGATAAGAAAGGGGGTCCTGCAGATTTATCCTTTCAAAAGTTGTCTTTTAAAAGACTATATTTGAACTTTTTTAATGAAAAGTTAATAATTTTGGGGGTTGAGATGCACAGTGACTAGAGACACTTGTCTTGGACATGTTCCTGGTGTGTGCTGAGGCACTGGCACAGCATGCCCAGAGAAGCTGTGGCTGCCCCATCCCTGGCAGTGTTCAAGGTTGGATGGGGCTTGGAGCAAGCTGCTCTAGTGGAAGGTGTCTCTGCCTGTGGCCAGGGTTGGAGCTGGATGAGCCTTAAGGTCCTTTCCAAACCAGTGTGGCATTCTGTGATTCAGTTCTTTTCATTTTTGTTTGTCCCTGACCTCCTTGACTTCCAAGGGGCCAAGTTAGATGATAAAAAGCAGTCCAGAATAAAGCAAACAAGAAAAACTAGTGAGTCCCTCTTCCTTTTTGATCACTTGGTTGTTGTTAACGTTGCAGTTTTTCTTTTAAAAGCAGTTGGTGCCAGCTTCTCTGTCAAGTGCTGATTTGCCTTTTTCTTTTCTACTATTAATTTATGACTCAAACACCATTAAAAGTAAATACATGAAATAGCTGTGGCTATTAGAAATAATTACATTGTGCTGTAGTTTAAAATGCTGCATAATCTTTTAAATAACGTGGAACTCGTGATTTTCCTTTCTAATTAGAGATGCTAATGGGTATACACTGTAGGCAGAGTAAAGCCAAGAGGCAAATATCTGCAGTGGGTCCAGAGAGTGTAATAATTCCAGGAGCTCTATTACTGTACACGTGTGAGTGGTTCTGGCCCTCAGTATTTTAAAGGTTTGTTTAACCTCAAGAGCTTCTGCTTAAGCAGACAGTTTCTCAGCAAAGACACACACAGGATCCCAGTTTGCAGCTTTAATTGGGTGACACAGAGCATGACCAGTCTGACAAATAGATCTTCCTTCACCATCCAAAATGGGGACATCCAAAATTTACTTTCTTTTCTATACTTCACCTAGATTTCATTGTCCTGTTTTATTGTTGAGACTCCAAGGCAGGATATGAGAGTGAAATCTCTGGTGAAGCCTTGCTCTGTGCTGGGGTTGGCGTATCTCACAGGGCTGTCTATGGAAGGACGTGAGGTGTATTTGCAAGGCTGGGGATACAACAGGGCAATGAAACTGAAGCTGCAGTTTTTCTGAAGACTTTCCCAGCTGCTGTGTTGCTCTAAGCCCCACATAGGACTGGGCTGAGACTGTCATCTGGAACAAAGACCCCAGAGACTACTACTAGTGCATGTGAGTTAGGGGGAGAGAGCAGGGGATAAGGGACTGAGGATATTCCATGCATTGCCTCTCCGTTCCTATGAATTGCATTTCCATTATATTACTTCTTTTATTTGCAAATGTGTGTTTCTGTTCTTTTCTGCAATGATCTCCTCTCCTCTGTAATCAGGGCTGGGTACTGGATTCAGTGATGGTCTTTACAATGAAGCTCGATGGCAACCGCAGAAGGCTTCCAGTTCTTACTGTGCTTGATGAAGTATCAGCTTGTTTGCTGAAGAATTGCCAGAGTCCCTGACTTCCCACCTGCGTCCTCATCGACAGTTCAGTCAGCTGTTAAAGTGGATTCAGTCTCAGGCTTTTGTAATGAACATTATTCCCTCTGCCTCCAGGCTAGCAGGGGATCAAATATTAATAGCTGTACTCCATGTGGACTGAAGATGGTTCGTTTCTGAGGTCTGTTCTCTTTTCTTCTTTGAAACAGGGCCACTATCTAAATAATTAAGCCCCATGGTTTTGGAGTTTAGAACAGACATTGTTATTTTCACAAATGTCACTAGGGCAGGCCAGAAGTGAATCCTATTCTCCTTCCACAAAAGATTGTCTGGGTTAGTCACATGGCCTAACTCGGTGCCCCATCGTGATTAAATTTGGCACGCACCTTGATTAACTCAGCTGGAGAAGTTAATTAAAATTGGTGTCTAAAATTGATTTGGCCTTCCAGACAGCTTCCATCAGACTGGAAACAACTCTCAAACTGGAGTTCATGTTCCTATGGGAAAGTCTGTGTGGTAATGTGTGCTATTTGGAAAGCATCGCCATGGAGTGTTGCAAGCTTTATGTGATATTTAGGTACCTGTTGTATGTTTATGTGGGATGCAGTACTGGCAGTAATGAAGGGCTTGAGCAGCAAAGTGCTCCCCTCAGACATCTGCAGCAGGTTTGATGCTGTTCTTTGTGTCTGAGCAAAGTGGACTGAGGACATGAAGGGCACTTGGCAGCAGTGTAAGGCTTGGTGCAGTGCAGAAGCAGGAAAAGTTGCCTCTTCCAGAGGTTGGACTTGGGTGCAAGCAGAGCTATGCTTTGGCAGATCAAATGAGGGGTAAAATACAGAGGCAAAAGCCTTGAACTCTCGACTCCCCATGCAGGCTTTGGAGCAGCAGGACTTTGCAGGGAACCATACTGTGTGCGGTCAGATATATCACTGTCAGAAGCTTGAATTAGGCTGATGGGGTCTTCCAAATTCTGCCAGTGACATCCTTGTCCTGCAGAGCTCAGGGCTCCTGGTCTGCAGGATGGAAGACAGACAAGCGGAGGACCCTGTTTTCTTGGCTGTCTGCTGCAAATGCCTTTTGAGGGGGGATATCTGTCTTCTGCATCTCATCCACAACTGTAACAGACTAAAGGTCATTAGGGCCAGGCCTGAGATCACTGTTACTGAATATAACCCCTGCACGGAGAGTCTAAAAAAGGAAAAGAAACCAGCACATTGTGTCTGCATGTGGAGTGGTGAGAGGAGTTGCTAGGAAACCGCAGGATCTCAAAATGCATATGACCTAATCTGGAAGATAATTTATATGATGAAAATAATAATATTAATGACAGCCACTTACAGGTTACAATGATTAATTTGGTGATCTTAGAGCCCACATGTTTCTGAGGCAGGATGGAAGGCAGGTCTCACTAACGTCTAGCTCCTTACTGCTTAAGAATCAGAGTAAGCAGAAGGGTCAGTGAAGCCCTGTCCATGTGGAATGCTGAAGTCCAGCGGGGAGGGTGATGCAAGTGGCTGTCAGCATCCTAGGTTTCTGAATTTCCCAAAGGGACAGAGGAGAAAGAAGACCCTGTCTTCATCTTTTAGCTGCTTTGGAGAAGTGCAAGGAGCTGGCTGGGAAAATTGCTTACCAGATGGCAGGCCCAGGAAACAGCTAATTATTATTTATTAATGATTTTCATCTAATTCTTATGGAGATAATGTTCACTCTTGATTTATTTGGTATAAGAGAAACTACTAAGTTATAACTGATGACATAATTTCATATTTGCCAAACATCTTCAGCTTTCTGGATCTTGTGTACTTGAGCAAAGAGATGAGCAGAGTGCACATATGTCAAGTACTACATAAGTGGGTCCTGAGTCCACTCCTGCTCCCTCCTTTGATTGGAGCCATTATTAGCATTATCCATCACAGAATGGTTGAGGTTGAAAGGAGCCTCCAGAGGTCAGCTGGTCCAACCCTCCTGCTCAAGCAGGACCACCTGGACCCAGTTGCCCAGGGCTGTGTCCAGGTGGCTTTTGAATATCTCCAAGGATGAAAACACCACGACCTCCCTGGGCAGCCTGTGCCAGTTCTCGGTCACCCTCACACTGAAAACATGTTCCTGATGTTCAGACGGAGCCTCCTGTGGTTCAGTTTGTGCCCATTGCTTCTGGTCCTGTCCCTGGGCAGCACTGAAAAGCGCTTGGCCCCATCTTTTTGCACCCTCCCTTTAGGTATTTATATACATTAATCAGATATCTTTGAGCCTTCTCTTCTTTAGGCTAGGCTCTAGTCTTGAATTCTGGATGGAAAGAATGTGGTTGCTTTTAGGATATGGAAGAGATAACAAGCAGATTGTACAGTTAAACAGGAGTTGCTGCAGATTTAACAACAGGGCTTAGAGTATGGAGCAGTTGGAATTGAAAGGGACACCTTCCACTAGACTAGGTTGTTCCAAGCCCTATCCAACCTGGCCTCTTTTCTCACCTTCCTAAAATGATCTTGTCTGTGGTACCTTTGACTAATTTTAGCATAAAATTCCGAAAGGAATTCAGCAAGACTTCCATGTGTACTTCTGGGTGGGAACTTGGCGCACATATGTAACGTGGAAAGGGAATGGATGAAACCTTCATCTGGTGGAAACTAGCTCAGCTCCTGGGCCTCTTGTGGTAGTTTTTCCTTGTGAAGAAGGAAAAGGAAAGCTCTTCATTTCTAGAAAAGCATTCAAAAATAATGGAGTGGACAAGGCACTAAGTGAATCCGCTGCCTGTGGAGTGCTTTCCTCAGTGCGTTCGGGCAACACTCTCATCTATCCTGCTTAGGCCTCTGGGAAGCTGAGCTGCCATCTCTAACAAAGCCTGGCAACAGGCTGAGCTGCCAAATTAGGACTCAGGGTTATTACACGTGTTTGAACGCTGAGTGAAGTAATGGCTATTTGAAAAGCAAATGGCCCATATAATAAGTGTTGGTTGTTATTGTGCAAGCCATGGTTCCATCTGGCTATTGTAACAGGCAGCCAGCCGAGTTACAGCACTGTTAGGAAAGTTCATTTCTGCACATCATCCTTCTGTCATTTTCACCTTTTTCCGCTAAGAATCAGAGCATGCACATTTGGACTTCCCTTCCTCTCAAACCTTTTGAGCCAAGCTTAAATATCCTGTCATTTTTGCTTTGGGGGAAGATGTTGTAGAGCTGCATATGGAAATGAGATAGTGTAGAACTCATTAGATTCCTATATAATTTGATGGAACCACTTACAGTCAGACCTTGATCTTATTTTGGGCCTCTTCATTACTTTGCAGAGATGAAAAATTCCCCTCCCCTCCTATGTGTCTCTCCTTTCAATCCTACCTTACCCTTGGCACCATTAAAGCAACAGAACATCATTTCAAATGCACTATATCATTTAATCTTTTCCAACACTAAAGAACATGGTGTTCAGTCTATTTATAGAACAATACACAGAATATGGAGTTTAATGGGTCTCGGCTTCTCTACTAGTCACAGATATCCTGGCTGTTAAACACGGAACTTTGACTGAAGTGGTGTAATATGCAAAACTTAGGAATGCAGGAGGGTCAGGAAGGCTCCGGAGCCTGGTCCCCTCCTACTGCCACCTTCCTTTTGTCCGTTTTCATCTTGAACTTCACAAGCTCTGGCTTAAGCTCAGTGAAGCTCCTGCTCCTACTGGGCATTTATTTTAGAGCTCCATTCTTCCCAGCTAGAAAATCTCTTCTGAATTCCAGGCTGCATGTATTTGGTGCCGGTTTTACTCAGTTGTCATTGTACTGACGTTTTCTTTTTACATAGGCCATTCCCTTTCTGTTGTTTGCTACATTCTACAGGAAAGAATAGAATAAAGTAGAGTTTGACAATTCTCACTTTATTCTTTTGCTTGACATTTAAGTAGTAAGCTTTTTTTGGAGGCCATTTCATATTTTTATCCCCTTTTATTTCTAATGCCTTTTTTTATTTACCCATCTATCCATCCACCCAGTAAAGGTTACAGTCAGACCTTTGTCTCTAGAAGAACTGACCTTATGGACAGTTCTTCCTTGATTGAAACACGTTACACACTGTTACTGCATTTTGGCTGAAACTCAAAGCTTCCTCTGTGCTGAAGTTCCCATGCTACTAGTCCAGCTGACTGGCAGAGCTGATGCTCTTCACTTCTGATGTTTGCTTCTTGAAGTAATAGTAATAATCATAGTATCCCAGATAGGTTTGTGTTGGAAGGATCTCAAAGCTCATCCGGTTCCAACCCCCTGCCATGGGCAGGGACATCTTCCAGTAGACCAGGTTGGCCTAACCTGGCCTTGAACACTGTCAGGGATGGGGCAGCCATAACAACATAACAACAACAGTAATAATGATAATAATAATAGAAATTCCTGCTTTTTTTCCTATTCTTAATGCTGTAGCAGATTTTAGAGCTTGGGTCATCCAGGGATGTGCGGTCTAAGAGGCACCATAGCAGTTGTAGTGGGAATCTGGTAGTTTGTTAGAGTTAGAAGTGAAGTATTACATGATTTAAAATAAGCTGTCAGAATTTGTCTGGAAACATGTTACTTAACATCTTCTCAAGGAAAGAGCCTCATGTTTTTCTGCATCATTAATAGAGAAGCTGGTGTTCTCTGTTAGTCTAAAATCAGGTTCTGTGTTTTGCTGGAAGCAAAGTGCGATGAGCATCTGTCTGCCTGTGATTTAACGCTGTCTTTTTTTACTTGTGTTTCTAGATCTCACTTTTCTAACACCTTTCAGCCAGCTCACACCCTAATTAATAGCTACAAAGTATGCAGGGGATGGAGAAATTAACAGAATTTGATCTAGTGTCACATGCCAACTTACCAGACCTGATATGTGAACGCTAATGAATGGTGTGGAGGCCCGTGTGTAGCTATAGAAAAGAAGGCAATTGCTTCCCACAGTGCTGCTCAAGATGGTGAAAATGGGGCTTGGGACGGTGACCACAAAAGCTTTGCATGAAACTCAAGGAAAAAAATAGGTGAACCTGTAAAACTCATGCCCTTTATTCTCCCCCGTGGAATGAAGCCCGAAAGGAAGAGATAATGGTGGGGCTGCTTTCCTGCCTTGTTGCCGGCTTATGGGCATGTATGTGTTGTCTCTGACAAGCAGGTACCCACTGGCAGCAAGGGGACTGAATGGGGTTGAGCATGAGTGTGGGTGGTGCTCTAGGCAGGTAGGGTCTGGAGCTGTGCTCCATCCCACTTCTCTGTGCTAGGAGCTTTCAGCTCGAGCTGAGAGAAGCATTGCTGGCTGGCAAAGGGAAATTGCTCAGAACTCCTCAGATGACAACAGAGCTGCTGTGCATTGCAATTAGCTTTCTTGCTGGAGCTGCTCTTAGTTGTTGTTCCTGGGGTCTCTGGGGACAAATCTTTTGCATTAGGCTCCTGGGAAAAATAATCCATCACAAACCCATCCCATGGTCCTCTTTGATTTCAGCCTTCCAGTACCTAAAGCTGAGAGAGCTGGGCTTGTTCAGCCTGGAGAAGAGAAGGCTCTGGGGAAACCTTCAGGCAGCCTTTCAATACCTTAAGGGGTGAGCTTTCAGGTTCCTTCCAACCCAAATCATCCTATGATCCTGTGATAACTGAAGACTCTTAGAGGACCATGTGACTCTGCTCATGTCCTTACACTGACAGCCACAACACCTTGGCTCTGTGTTTATGTGCAGATGTGGTGGGAGAAGCCTGCAGTGCTATCCTGGCGCTGGAGCAGTTCTCAGCTGCAGAGCGGTGATGGCTGCGCCGCTCTGGCCCTTGCTCGTGCATTCCAGCGTCCCTGCGTGTTCCCACTAGAACGGCTCCTAATTGTCCTAACTCAGTTGCTAACAGAGCCAATGCTTTAGACGTGAATAGAAACAGGCCTGCATACCAGGACTCATGGACGATGTGTGGAATTACTCTATTATTGTATTTGTCCCGACTTAACGCCAAGTTGGGTCTAAATGCCTGCACTCACATGGAGAGCAGGTGGCTGGAATTACCTCAGGCAGCATCTGCATAGTAAACAGAGGAGTTCTGCTGCACTGTGACAAAGAGGAGACATGAGGAACTATTTCCTATGGAGCAGTTTGTCTGGTGGGTTGAAGTGTTTTTTCTTCCTGCGCAGCACTCGCAGTGATTTCCTCAGATAGATACGGTTTTGACAATTATCTGTAAGTTTTATGTGTGCTCTTGATTCCCTTGGTTGCTCTTGAGCCCTTCTCTGCCAGCATTTACTCTTGCTCTATTTGCTACCCATGACAGGTCAGGGGAGTACGCACTGACACTTCTGCTGCCGTGTTTGGTGAGTCAGCAAGAATTGCTTGTGCAAAAACACAGTTTTAAAATCCTGGCTGTGGATGGTATCACTGTAAGATGGTTTCACTTTATGACCTTGTGTGTGTACAAGATTCTGCAAGAATCCACTGAGCCAGAGGAAAAGAAGTGGACTTATCCCACTTTTATGCATGAAAAAACCTGAGTCACAGAGAGGGAAGTTTGGAAGGGCGCTGCTGCTGCAGCATCGGTTTGTCAAAGCAGTGAGACTGGCTGTACTGGGGAGACAAAAGAGGCTTCTGCTCATGCCTGGGCACAGAACATGTCTCGTGCTGGTTGAGAGCCTGATGCAGTGCTAGAGTTAACCACTGTTTGATTGGATTTTCATGACCTTCAAACGGCAAAGGCTTTGCAGACCACTGCTGCTGGGTGGAGTAATGAGATTCTGAGGGTCTCAAGTTGGGCTGTGTAAGACATCTGGCAGTGTGTGTGAGCAGGGAAGCTCTGCAGGGCCCCTGGGAAATGTGCTGGGAGAACTGCAGTGTTCCCATCTCCCTGTTACACGTGAGCAGAGGGCTGAGAGCCCCTATTGCCTTCCCAGCACCATGTGTGTCAGTGACAAATGTTGTTTTTCATCTGCTTATCACTGCTGTGATACAAATTAGTAAGCACAATAAGCTTTACTACCATTTACACCCACTTTGAGCTATGTTTTTTCCAGTGGCTATATCCCTATCCATTAATCTAGACATAACCATCTACTGCAGTTGGTGAAGGGGTGTTTGAGCTGTATTCATTCTGGGAGCTGCATGGGATCCAAACTGCACCCAGCCTGCTTGATTCTGCAATCCTTATGCAGAGTGGTAAAATTAACTAGTTAATTAAGTTAACACCAAAGAGTCTGATCACTAGGACCCAGTTCAAAAGTAGGATAGGGCTTCCCAACCATTTCTGGCTGAATGTTTGGCAAGCAGGTCTCCTGGATAAGGCTGTTTGAGCTGGCATTTGTCAGACATCTGGGATGGAGTGGGCAGCATTAGCCATTACAAATCCTACCAACTGTGCTACTTAATGGAGCCATCTGGACAGAGGCTGCCACATACAACCTGGACTTCCAACAGGTAGGAAAGGGGACACCCTTTTGGTGAGGTGACAGGAGAAGACCCTGAGGATGGATTAGTCAGATTCATAACAGACTGCAGGGTGTTACCTGGTAATGACCGAGACATGACGTGGAAGGGCCTCAAGGCATGAAGCAAATGTCAAGTGGCTTCTGGATCTGTGTGGAAGTAATTTCAGCTGGGCATTGGGCTACTGTTGACAAAAGGCTTACTGTTTTGATGTATGGGCTTGCTTTGGAGGCTGGACCTATAAGCTCCAGCTCACTGGTTTCAGTCCTTCCTTTCAGAGGAGATACCTACTTGTCTTATGCAATTTGGGACCCAGGGAATTCGAACTAGCTGAACTGTTTTTGCTTTCTGGACAATATGAAATTAAGGAGAAAAGGATTCCTGGTTGGGTTATTTGTTTGCCTTGTGAACTGTTATTAGGGGATGTGACAAACAGGAAACAGGAGGAAGAGAAAGAAGTGTCTGCCCCAGCAAAAATGAAACAGCTTTAAAAAAAAAGAGTAATAAAAAAAAGCTTTTTCCCCTGTTGAAAACTGTTAAATATCAACAACAACGAACACATTCCATGCAGATTCATTGTGGTTGAAAAAACCCCATGTTTCAAATGTCAGCCAACTCTACTTTTAACCTTATTGTTTCTCTCTGTCTCCTTAAGTTCCCAACCCCATCCCCTGCTGGGATCTGAGTCATGTTCTGTTGCTGAGCTCTCCTCACACAGCTCACAGCTTTGCTCCAGTCGCTTTTTCTGGCCGCTCTGTTCCATGCTCCGAGGTTCCCTGACCCACCTCCGAAACTCAGGGTGTCAGCTGCGCACCACAGCCTTTCTGACTGATTCCCCTGCTCTGCAGCAAATCAATTACTCCAATGGCCTCACTGTTGACAGGCGCGTGGGTCGCCTCTCTCATGGGTACGGCGGTGACATAAATCTAGTGTTAAGCATTCTCTTCATCCCCATCTTCCCTCTCCATCCCCTCTGCTGACTGCAGCCCTGTTTTCATGCCTCTGGGAGTGACGGCTGGGTCTGGAACAGACTGTTTCTAATGTGTCTCTCATGGAACAATCAGAAAGACATTTGTGTCCTTACTCTTCCTTCCTTTTGGCTTAAGCCCCTTTTAAGCATCTCCATAGTTACCTCTTCATCAGCCTGCAGAGTCATAACTGCCTGTGTGCAACCATCTCAGGAGTAGCTCTCACTGTCTGGAATAACTTTCCTCCATCTACTTCTTCTCACTGACTTCCATCTGAAGAGTTAGGGCTTCTCCCTTCTCCCTTCATTCCTTCTGCTGATACTGGTTCTGTGATTGAATGCTTTAATTCATCCACCAGACAATGTGTCCACTCCTCTGCTTCACCTAATTTATACTATCTACTCTTTGATAGCCTGTGTTGCAGTTTTCAGCTCTATGTTATCGTTCTACATGACAGCAGCTCTACAAAATGATTTTGTCCTGGGTAGTCCTTTTCTTGCCTAAATCTGGGTGTTTCCTGGAAACTTACAGCCTGGAGGATGAAATGAGAAGTCTATTTCAAGGCTTTTGCAATACATTGCCTGTTCTTACAGCAAGTCAAAGGCCACCGGATAATAAATGAAATGAATTGAAGAGACTAAGAAGCCTCAAAATCATATTTACTGCAGACCAAAACCCAGCACTGTGATTACTGAAGTTTTGCATTTGTGGGTGACAGTTTCAGTTTATCTCCTGTGAAATGCACCACTAAAACCATGCTAATCCCTCTGAGATTATCAGCCACTTCAGTATCTCGGCCCATTTAGCAGATCTGACCATTAAACTGTAAATGCACTTTAAGCAGGGTTTTCTCACAGCCTCTGAGCACTGACATCTCTCCTCTGTGCTGCAGCTGGGAGGAGGCACAGCTCATTCGGACCTTCCTGAACATTTGTTGTCCCCCAGACTGAGATGATCTGAACAACTTGGCTAAATTGAGCCCTTTAGGGGGCTGGTCTAGTGACCTTCTGCCTGGGTTCAGACCTCCCAATGCCCTCTGAGGCTGTTCTGAACTGCTTTAAATATGCTTCTGAGGGCTTTATGTCTTCATCTGCATGCGTGTTCACGTGTGCAGGGAGCTGGGGCTCTCAACCACGGAGGCTTAGCCTGTAATGCTGTGTTGACCTTGTTACAGCAGTTTTTTTTACTGCAGAACTGCCAGTGCACATTGCTCTTTGTCAGACACGGGCCCATCGAAGCAAACCCACGTTTCTGAGAGCTCCTGTGTGGCTTATTGCCACCTCTTGTTTCCCCATGGAAGAGGATGTTGGATCTCTGGGGTTGTACTGCTGTAATTAGTTGGACTGTATTGGAGCAGTGTGGAGAGGTATCAAAGGGATCTCTGCTTACCTTTCACTGAAGCACCATTCTAGGGACAAAAAAATCCCAGTGGAACAAACTAGCTCTAGGGTACTTAGGACACTTTTTCCAGCTGAGGGGCTTCAGTTGATTAATTTAAGCTGGACAAAGACAAGTGTCATTGGACCTGGGAGACTAAGGACCAACAAAGGCTCCTGTAGCACATTGGAAAACACCTTTCCAGCAGTATTTTCACTAAAGGGACTGGTGGGTTTTCTCCTTTATTTCCTTTATCTTTTTTTGTTACTGTTTGTGCAAAGGCAGGGCTTTGATTTCTCCACTTAAATGCTTGAATTTGCGTGTCAGCAGCTAGAGTTCACTCAGGAAGGATTCTTCTTGCGAGCTTTTTAAGCAGTTTCAGAGTCCAGAGGTCTACAGCATCTTGGAAACCTGGGGAGAGCAGTCTGCACTTCTGGGGTATTTGCTGCACTGAGCTCAAAGGCCATGTCTTTTCACTACTGGCTTATCTGGCAGTCTTTCCATTGTGCATTTCTCTACTGCCCTGCTCTGGTGGGAATAATGTGGTCTGGGGTTGTTTTCCCTCATCTCCGACTTCTGAACAATGAACTGTGCTACTTTTTCTACCACTGCTAAATGAGAAGCATTTCAGTAGCTGTTAGTAGCTGCCTCTGCTTTCTCCTTCCAGGCTTGCAAAGTGGGAGGTGTAGTCCTCAAACCAGCACCAGATACGCGTCTCCTTCTTCGTGTTGCATCTAGCTGCAAACTCAACAGTGAGAGACTCCAGCATTATCTGGATTACAAAGACATTCTATTGTCGAGCCTTTTAAGTGTCAAGTTGTCTTCAAAGCAAAGGCTGTGACATTCACTGAAGAGCAGCATCATTTCAAAGTCAGGAGGGTCTATTCTTAGCACATCAGTCAAAAAAGGAAAGAAAAGCCTTTGGGGAAAAAAACCCCATCAATTTCACTAAAGTGAACCTTGTCAGAATGATCAATTCCTCTTCCATCCAGCTTGACCTGGCCCTTGCTGCATGCCAGAGGACAGAATTTGATGACGCAGCACAATAAATGAAGATTGCCAGATTTCCTTGTAATTAATTCTCTTGCAGTGCAGGTTTGGCACAGAACAATTTGTCTCCCAAGTGATAAGATCACTGGTAGCTTGGTTTTGTTTTTCCTTTTGAAGGAACATTGCTCCTCAGTTAGTTGAAGAATAGATGCTGCTGTGTAATAGTCACCTCCTGGTATTTTGTTCTCGTTGTTTAAAAACCTCTTCCTGCTAGACCCCAACAGTTAAGAGAACATTGTAACCCAGGGGCCATCACAGCTCTGCTGCCTTCTCCTGCTTTTCTGCAGCCCCTCAGATCCCCCATGCACAGGAGAGCCCAGCCGCACCTTCACCTTCAAACCTGGGAATGTCGCATCCAGGCAGTGTGACTCCCATACAGTGCTTTTCCCTGTATGACTTCTCATTGGAAGAGTTTAGTCTGAGTTCATAAAATATAAATAAGCGTGGTCTATAATCTGATCTTGAAACGTACTTGTACCTTATGGAAGTTATGATTCTTGAGCTAAATAGATCTTCTTATGAAGTGTTTATATTAAAACATACCTTACAAATGATTTAAGAGAGAATCATTATTCATTAGCACACTAGAATCTGAGTATAGACACCTGTGTTGTTTCTTCAAAGGTTTGTCTTCTAAACCCTGCTTATAAGGAGCTTCTGCCAGTGGGCTCTTCATATTCAGGGACTGAGAGTCTGCAAAGAGCTTTTGCCAGCCTTCCTGAAAAAGCCATGCAGATGCCTTTGCATCTTTATTTAGACAGGGAACAGAGTTTTAACTATTACTAAAACTTTCCTATTTTTGAGGAAGGGATTGAATTCCCTGGAGGATGACACTGGAAGGAGTATGTTATCAGAGCAGATTCTTTACATGCCTGTGGGCATCCTGACCGTCTCCAGAGAGACCATCATTAATGTGCTGCTGTCTTTGTCTTTCTCTTCAGTATTCAGGCAGTGATGATCATGTGAAAATTACTCACACTTCTGACTCGAGAAAACTTTCTTAGCCCAGAAATTAATCCAGTATCAAGGGAATTAGAAATTCAAATGGGGGGAAATTATACACTCTGTATGTCAATACAGCAACCCTTATAAAAGCTGCAGTCAGTCATATCGCATCAAAGGTGCTGGTACATTTCCTTGTCTGACAAATAAAGGAGAAGGTGAATCAGAACAAGTTAACTGTGCTGTGCTGCCTGGAGAGGAGGACAGCCTCATACGAAAGCACAGAGCTGGAGCTGGTGGTGGAGCTTCTCTGTATTGTGATCCATGATTATGCACAAGCCTGTTTGTTAATCTTGCCTGTTTATCTGCTGCCCAGGCTACACTGTGAAGCAGATTCTGTCTCTGTGGCTGTGTGCTGTTTCAGCACAAGTGCTTTCTCTCAAAGCCTTCAGTCATTTAAATGGGCTGGTGCACTCTCCCCTTAACAAACCTCTGTGGGAGTACTCCAGTCCTTCCTATGCATTGACACCCAGCATGCTCCTGTTGCAAGTTAAATCCAGCTACCTCATGCCTGTGTGCAGCCTCACATTAGGCAACTTGCTCTGCAGATCGTTTAAATTCATTAAATGAATGTAATGATCCATACTGGTTTCCCACTGTCCGGCTGCTGACTGAACTGTGGGTGGCACAGAGTGGATTTCCATTATGATATCTTTAGAGTTTACCATCTATATTATGTTGTATGACTAACCAGATAAACAACTCTCCCTCAGAAACACCTCCCCAGATTCCTGCAGTTTGATGTTTCACACGTAAGAGGCCAAACCTAACTCAGGTATGTGTAAAACCCAGCAGTGACTTACGGGGGCTTCAGCTCATTCCTGCATGATTCTGTCTCTCTGCCACTCTCCTTATGTGTTTTGACTGCCAAATGTTGTGGTTTTGTAGGTCTTGTGTCTCAGCTCTCTGCTGTCAGCTCCCTGAGATGCGGGGAGTAGGCACGGCCCAGATGCTTGCCTGAAGCAGAAATAACGCATCTTTCTACTACTATCCTCCATCAGCTCCCCTGAGTCTGGAATTTCTGGCAGGCAGCATTCCACAGGGAGAATAAAAGCTCCAGACCTTTAGTTTGCAGTTGTTGTAAAAACCTGGTTCTGGATGTGGTGTAATTCAGCTGACCGAAGTAGAGGTACAATGAATCTGCTATACTTTCTTAGTGAATCCGGGAGCTTATACTGGCAAACACTGTTTGGATTTCTGGCTATTCAGTACTCCCCTCACGTTACCAGAAGCTTTTGTGTATTCCCAGTGTTTTGACTGTGTTACCGTCTGCAGCTTTGAGGGGGGTATGTATGCTGATAAGTGTATGTTTCTGGATGGATGTTTTCAAAACTCCACAGAGACAAACAGGAACCAAGCAGCCAGAAAGATAAACAGCTCCTGTCAATGATTGAAGGGTATTTGGGTATATGTGTATATTTATTTCAGACTGGTTTGTAGCATAGGTGAGCAATAAAAACCCCATTGCTTCTCATGTTCAAAATGCACCAGTACACAGAACGTGCAGTGAACTAGCTTGGATCTCTATGGGTACTATAGAGTCATAGGATGGTTTGGGTTGCAGGGGACCTTAAAGCTCCTCCAGTTCCAACCCCTGCCACGTGCAGGGACACCTTCCACTGGAGCAGGTTGATCTGAGCCCGTGTCCAACCTGGCCTTGAGCACTGCAGGGATGGGGCAGCCACAGCTTCTCTGGGCACCCTGTGCCAGCGCC
>JAOEHX010008439.1:2012-22841 GCA_025448015.1 Bolborhynchus lineola
GGGAGGAAAGAAGGGAAAGGAGGGAGGAAAGAAGGGAAAGGAGGGAGGAAAGAAGGGAAAGGAGGGAGGAAAGAAGGAAAAGGAGGGAGGAAAGAAGGGGAAAAAGAGAGGAAAGAAGGGGAAAAAGGGAAAAAGAGAACTAAAAATGAAGGAAGTAAGGAAAGGAGGGAAGTGGTGGGATGCCTTCAGCACAGTGCTGCTGTGAAAACTGAGTTCTCTGGACAGCTGGTAAAATAAATGAACTGCTGCTGCTATTTACAACATGCAGAATTAATAGAGGCAAGCCAGTGAACTTCCATAAACAGCTACTGTCCATGCACACTCCTCGTGTTGCCAAAGCGCACAAAACCAAGCCATAAATAATAGATCTTCCCTAGGAAAAACAAAACAAACCAAGAGCCCAAACCAAGCCTGTAGGTCTCAGTGTGTGTTGCATTGGCGGCACTCGGCTACAAAATAAGCCCCATTTTATAGCAAAGGAATCGCTTCAGCAGACAGAAGCCAAGAACCAGGCTCTGAGAAGGGCTTGTGACTCTATGGGCACGCTATTTGTTCCCGTTTGATTTTCCAGAGCACTGATTTCCAGCTGCTGCAGAGGAGTGGGAAGCGACCTGCACTTGGGAGATGGCAGAACTGACAGCCTGAAGTACGAGATGGTGTTACCACAGAAGCACTACTGGACCTACCTCCATAACCAGGACCTCTGGCACTGCTCCTGCAGAGCCAACCTATGGTGTTTCCCCATTAGGGGTGGCCAAATCCCCTCCTGCATACCCAGCACCAGCAAATCAGTGTCAGAGCCAGAAAGAGAACCAGATCTCACCATCCTCCAGCCATCAGCCCAACCCGTTTATATTACATTATCCTATGCAAGGGAGGGATTTCATCCCAAATCCCATCCATTCCAATGAGACTCTGCAGAACAGCACATGCATTGTAACGTTTCCATTAACACCAGTGGAAAGAAAGGATGAAAGATGCACACTTGAGTATACAATACACTGACTGTACAAAACTACAGCAAAAGGTTGACACTTAGGGCTGGATTCAATTTTGTAAAACCCATTTGGGAGCCTTGTGTGGGCTTCGGTGGCATGGAAGCCAGGCAGAGCTTTATTGAAGCCAGCCCTCCAGCCTTAGGCTACCACAAGTTTTCCGTTTTGTCAGCCAAATGCAGGCGGTGTGAGGACACCCCGAGGCACCTCCAGCAGCCTGAAGGTTCAAATGCCAAACTTTTTCCTTATGCAGCTTTCTGCAGTCACACTACTCTACATGGTACATCGCTCCTGCTCCAGTTGCTGGGGCTTGCACTCACTATTCCTCCAGAGCCATTATGATGTTAATGAGGGAACTGTAATGATGCCATTCACGTTACAACAAGCCTGATGCCATGCCAATGAAAAGGGCTCTTTATACAGTTCCAGAATGCCTCTAAGAACCCAAACTTAAATATATAATGCCCGTAACAATAATGCTGCAGGTCTCACAGAGATCAATAAAGACAAGGGAATAGATGTAAGCTGGCTGTTCCTGTCTGAACTCTGGGGTTTGTACCCGGGTACTGCTGCAGCTTCAGGCTGTGTCACATATTCTGGAGCGTTTCCATTGTATACCGATATGACTTGAGGAGAGACAGCGTTCCTTAGCTGCACTGTGCATTGCTCACATCTGGATCTCAGGGCTTAGAAAACACAACTGCCATCATTTTGGTAGCTGTTAACCTTCCTGGCATTACAGAAAACGTACACTGCAGAGCAATCAGCAAGCCTGCTGCATGAGCATTGCACGCAGGCTGTGCAGAGCAGTGACAGCCAGGGAGAGGAAGGGGAAAGGCACAGTCACATACCCATGCTGGTGCGCGTACATTAAACCCAACAAATCCCAGCTATAGCACATGTAAACAATTCCAGGCTAACTTTGCTGTAAATGACCTACTCTTAATGGTTGCTGCAACAACGGTTGATGTTGCCAACTCAGTTGAGGGGGGCAGAGCAGCCTGTGGGGAAGAGCATCAAAGCATAGGGCATAAAGGCTCCCTTGAGAGCAGCAGGTAAATGAATGAGAACACCAACATCACAGGTGAAGAGAGCAGAGCTGTGCAGTAGAGACGAGTGAAGCAATGACAACCAAGGTGGAGCTATGACCATCTGACATAGAATCCTACAATCTAAGGTTGGTTTGGGTTGGAAAGGACCTTAAAGCTCCTCCATCTCCAACCCCTGCCACAGGCAGGGACCCCTTCCACTGGAGCAGTTGCTCCAAGCCCCTGTATCCAACCCAGCCTTGAACACTGCAGGGATGGGGCAGCCACAGCTTCTCTGGGCACCCTGTGCCAGCGCCTCAGCACCCTCACAGGGAAGAGCTTCTGCCCTGTGTCTAATGTAAACCTACCCTCTGTCAGCATGGGAATACAACAGGAGGTGGATTGACTCTGACCACAGCAGAGGACAGGGAAGAGGATGTTGGGAGCTTGTGTTTAAATAGATCAAACTGGCTGATATGTCACTAAGTTCAAGGAGAAGGAAGTTACTAACAGAGATAGGAGATAACAAGGGCCTTGGTTAAAATGCTTATTGTCTGGAGAGATATGCCTGGGGTTGTAGGAACATTATGAATGAAGCAGTGGGAACACTGGGACACTGAATCACAGCCCAGTCACAGCAAATGGAAGCAAAGAGGCAGAGACAATCCCTTTGCTCAGGGCTCTGCAGGCAAGGTGAGCAGCGAGGCTGCAAGAAGGGGAACAGCATTTAGAACTAGCTGTGCTGGATTTACACTGAGAACAGCTTCCAAGAGACAGTCCATGGGTTGGGAGCAGGTGGAGAGATCTCCTTCTTCTCTCATTGATATCAAATAGCCGAGACAAAGTGCAGTATCTCATCTTGCCAAGGCAGAGACCCTGGTCTGGTGACGAAGCTGAGCTGCAAGCTGGAGATGGCAGGGGATGGGCAGAGGGAAGAGGGGAATGAGGTGGCAGTGAGACAGCACAGGCCCTGGACAAGAGTGAGCTCCTGTTCACCTCGTCTCAGCAACAGGTCTGACACTGGCTAAATATGACAGAGGTGAAGCGAAAGGGTTAAGGCTGGCTGAAATAACTGGGCTGGTAGAACAACGGGTCTGTGTGCCAGCGGGGTCAATTCAGCTTTTCATCCTTCAGAGGTATAGATAAACTGCAGACCTGCCAAGTCCAGTGTTTGCCCCTGTGTTTCTTGGCCCTCACTTCAGGGCATTTCAAGGAATCCACTGTCTTTTTCATTTTGCACACCCCCCCCCTTCTGTTTTTAGAGCTGAACTCACTGTTTGGTGGAAAAGGAATTAACTTGAAATCAGAGACTGGTTTCTGTGCCAAGAGACAGGCTCCCAGGAAAGCGGCTCAAAGGTATCTCCGCTTCGCTTCTGTCCCAATTCAGATGATACAACTCCAGATGCCTGTGTGCCTCTTTCTCAAGACAGAATTCCAAGCTAATATTTCCCAATTCCTGCGTGCTTTATTTATTTATTTATTTGCTTTTCAGACTTCTTGGTTAAATTCTTGAAGAATGGATTCTTGAATTCATTGGAAGGATGTTCCGGAGTTCCATGTCCCAGGTTCTGGAATTCCTGCCCTTCCTCAGCGGGGAAAAAAAAAGGTAGAAAAGAAGATTTTCTTTCGAGTTCTTAACAGTTGTGCTTCTTCCTGCTGTGGGCTTCGATGAAGCACAACCAGAGGAGGATTTCATACTGACAGGAAAGAGTTTTCCTCTGCGAGTTCCTTGTAGGTATCTGTCACCTATCAGTACTTTTGGGAGCCCATATGAACCCTTAAGGGGTATTTGGTGGTTCTGAGAGAGTTTGCCCCAGAATTGATGCAAATATTAATTGATGCAAATGGTCCACGTCAGAAAAGGTGACACTGAGCTTGCTGCAACCGTGTCCCAGAGGCTGCTTCACCCGCCTGCTCTGGGAAAACAACAAAGCCCCGTGCTATCTATTTCACTAAGAGTAACTCTATTTCTCAGTGTTCCCAGTCAGAATGTCCCATTTGCTCTGTGTGGCTGCGTGGCCCTGCTGGACATAGACTGCTCCTTCCAGGATCCACTGCAAAACACTTCAGTATCCTGCAGGTAAAAGATGCTCCATTGCAGCAAACTACAATCGACTCTTGATTAGTTAACCTTTGTAACACGTTTCAGCACTGAATAGGTGCCAGGTGTTGTTATCAGGATGGAAGCAAGAGAGAAAAAGGGGTCCCAGCAGTCAGGCAGGGCTGAGGGAAAGCAAAGCCCTTCTGTTACCCAAGGAGCTTCCCCAATGACAAGGCACTTCTCCCCACTTGTTCTTTGCCAGAGGTACCGCTTAAAGCCACTTTCCCACTTAACTTGCACTGCGGTGCAGCAGCACACACGTGTCGCTGGCACTGGGCATTACATGCTTTCTGGGGTTAATGATGTTGCCTTCTTCACTCTTTGCCTGCTGAAGAAAGTAAACAAACCAAACCAAGAGTGTTTTGGAACAAAGAGCGAGTTGTCTCCTGCTCTGCTGTGTGCTACTTTCCACGAAGAATGAGAGCTATTATTATTCTTTTACAAGTTTCCTTCTAAGGGAAATAAACACCAAAGGTAGGATTCCAAGGAAATGACTCACAAATATTGGCAACAGGCTCCGAAAATTGGATCCAGTCCTTGCAAAACCCTTCAGCACAACGCGCACCCCCTCTCACTGCAAAATAAACTTGTCCCAGATGAGCTGCACATCAGCTCTGCGCGTGTGTGCACACATCAGCTCTGCGCGTGTGTGCACGCATGTGTGTGTGTGAGGAAGCAGAGACAGGAACAGAACCCATTTCTCACGTCTGCCCCTCTTCCCTCCGGGGCACCGCTTCTGATGCCATTTTTAGCTGGAAATCTTTAATGACGACTGAGTCATCCTCAGGAGGGGGGGGAGGGATGCTCCTCGCTGAGCTGCTGGCCCCACATGCAGAGACCCACAGGAGAGCCCATTCACTCCAAGCCCATCCACAAGAGCCGGCAGGAGCCTCTGTGCTCCAGCGGTGAAAACGAGGGGCAGAAAGGGGAAGGGATTTGGTTTTCTTTCAATCCCTGACTTTGCATTGAATTCATGAGGGCAGGGTCAGGCTCTAATTATGTGTTTTCAGCCCCCGAGTCAGCCTTTCAGATGTGCAGGAGGTTACTGCGCACCATGACTCATGGTTTAGTTCTCAGTCAGGAACCCCAGGAACCAGCAATGCAGACATGGAAAAATCAGGCAGCTGAGCACAATCAGTGTGGCAGGATTGCCATCTGCAAACAGAGCAGTCTCCTTTGCATATTTATTCCTCAGCTGGTTAAAGTCTCAAATCAGAGATGCACGTTTGGTATCATCACTTGCGACGCACACGTTCTAAAAGGCTCGTGTTGGCTTGGGGGGGGTTGTTTGTTTGTTTTGTTTCTGACGATGCAAATCTGGTTAGACAAGAGCGACAAAACTTGCAAGCCTTACACTGAATTCCTTTGTCGCTCGGTTCTACTCAGACAAGCCTTTCAAATGAAAGAAGCTGGTCCCCTTATTCACTTCCTTTGCAAATTCCTATTTAACCACTCCAAATGGAGATGAAACAAACAGGGATTCTGGTCCAGAGTCAAGTATTTTTTACAGCAAGTCCCTTTACAGCCTGCTTAAAACCTGTTGGCAGCCAGGTGCCCACTTAGGACACTGAAGGTTGCGTTCGTGGAAGTTTTGCGTCTGGTTCAGGATCTCCAGCATTGCCAGGTAGTTCCTAAGGCCTATAATTCACTAAGTGTCCAACAGACACTTCTTCCAACAGGAGCTTGAAGTAGGAACGATATTTATATAGACTGAGACATCTGAGTTGTTCTGAACTCCAGCCATCACTTAACCTGTTATAGCCAGCTGCCAGGGTTGGGAAGGAAACCAGGGGAAACCAGCGCACTGTTGCCTTCCCAAACCTCCTGGAGGGCTACACAGCAAGGTGGGAGCTCCTCGGACCCACATCAGGCAGTCCTAACGGGGAATATTCACAATTGCATGGCTGGGTCATTTTAGTGACATGAAGAAGGGATCAGCTGGGAATGGCAGCTGCTGCAGGGAAGGACATGAAGAGGAACGACCACCAAGCCAAGGAGGAGAGAAACAAGAACAAGAGTGGAAAGAGGGAAGACAGATAAAAGGCTTTCCATCCTGTAATGTATGGACTTCACAAGGAAGAAATTACCTGTCACCAGGAATAAATTCATTATGATGATAGGAAACTCTTACAAGTAACAAGGAACAGGGCAAGAGGAAAACGGCCTCAGCTGCACCAGGGCAGGGTGAGATGGAGCTGAGGAACAGTTCCTTCCCCAGAGGGTGCTCAGCATTGGAACTGCCCAGGACAGGGCTGGAGCCACCGTCCCTGCAGTGTTCACACACCATGGAGATGAGGGCTCAGTGCCATGGGGCAGTGGTGGCCTTGGCAGTGCTGGGAATGGTTGGAGTGGATGGGCTTAAAGGGCTTTTCCAACCTGGCTGAGCCTGTGATTTAATGTTAGCATTCATTAATATTTGGGCCTCAACTGTGGATAAACAGACAAGAGCCTCTCTGCCTCTCTACACACTGAAGTCCATGTTTACGTGAAGTCCAAAAAGATGTCCTCATTTTATAAATAATTTCCTCTGATGACTCCATCTGAAAAAAGTGCAACTTGAGGCTACATACAGAAGCAAAACACTTGGCCACTCATGTCTAAACAGGGGGGCAAAGACTAAACATCAGAGTCACTAAAACTCAGCAAATGGTTTTGTTGAAGCAAAGCACATAACATTGTGCGCATTCACCACATACCAGACCACGACTCCTCTCAAACTTGTAAAGCTCTCATTCCCAGTAAGTCATTTAAACATTCACTATGAGATTCCCCTAAGTGTAAACGCTCTGTTGCTTATACCTGATCACATAAGCCACCCAGCCATGCTTTACTCTTCAGATATGGCAAACACAACATATCAGAAAGGGCGCCTGTGGAGCCACAGGGCCAGGTAACACAGAGACAGCACTGGGAGAAGCTGGGACATCTCTCCCCCAGGACCAAGGAGAAACACTTCCCGAAGGATTTGCCATCTGAGCTCAAAGCCTGCGTTTTTGTTTTCCTTTGTCACATGCCCCCTCCCTAAGTGCATGTGTATGGTTGTAGTTACAAGTGTAATTTGCTTAAGATCAATCACTTGGCATGCCAGGGCAGCGAGGGAAACAGAAACCCGGCACACAAGAAACATATTACCCTATTAAAAAAATGCCGTTTCCAGTTAAAAGTTTCTCTTCAGTTTACTCAAATGCATAAACTTTGTTTGTTCCCAGTGCCCCTGCCCATAGCAGGGGGTTGGAACTGCATGATCTTCAAGTCCTTTCCAACCCAAACCATTCTGTCATCCTATGATCCTGTTTCTCAACTGAGAACCTGTGAACAGCTATGTAAGAATACCACACGCACTCTCAAAAGATGGCCAAAGAGGTATTTGTTACCCAGCTTTTGGGCTGGACTTCCTAAACGGTGCAAATGACAGGGGCTTTGAGCCATCCCCTATTGCATGCTGCAAGCCGTAACTCCGGGTCCTACTCTGGATGTACTGCATGAGGACACACTTGGAGTTTAAAGCAAGAGGCAATAGAGAGACCCTCACACTGCAGGAAGGAATAGAGGCTTTTCATGAAATAAAAAGCAAGCAGGACACAGGTAATTTTGGGGTAGCTCTGTTCTGCATAGCTACTGACACTGTATATATCTGATATACACTATATGGTATCTGATGCACACTAGACAGTATCTGATAGACACTATCAGGAAGGAGTATCTGCCTGCAAAGCAGAAGTCTGCGCTTTTAAGGAGACCTACATTTCCTCGTAGCTACAGAGGAGCAGTGAGGACTGCAAGCATTTAACTTGAAATCAGTGACCACATGTGGTAAGAAAGGCTTGCCAGGATGTGATCCTTAATTATGACTTCATCCTGCACAGCTCCCTTGAAAAAGGATCAGCCAAGACATCTTGCCCAAAGCAGCTCCTACAGAGCACAGCCCAACCAAAGAGGAGACCAGGGTGCCAAAAACAACACCACCAGCAGTTTTCCCCTCAAATAACGAGGTATCCCTTATAATTCAGCCCCATAAAACCAGATTTGTCAAGTTCTAAATTGGGTTGCAGCTGTATTTCGTTACACCATAAATCTTCCTTATACCCTAATAAAGATGCCTAATCATTTAATACACTACATTTCTCTTTTAACCTGGACCTCATCAAAGACCACCTGAAACAGGCATCATTTTTACCATCCACTTTCTATACAGGTATAGATTCCAAAATATAATTGCTTCACACTCCTTGCATGGAAAAACATTTCCAAAGTGAATTTACATGTAGACTAAGAAAGGCTGTAATTCTCCCTTGGGTTTCTTCAACAGGTTAGTTCACATCCTACAAAGGCCTCAGTATTAGCCCATGGTATTCATTGAGTATCCTCTTTTCCTGAAAGCAGCAGAACCTCTTGAAAAGAACTGCACCACCAAGTAAAAATTCCAGAAGAATTGGGAATCCAGAGGCAGAACTTTCCCAACATTCCTTCTGAACCTGGAACAGAACATTTCACAGCCCCTTCTCTTGGCCAAAATGAACTACTACACAAAAAGCTGAATTACAACCGGCTCATATACTGCTGTTTCAGTGGGGTAACACATACAGACCTCACAAAGAAAAGAAGTAAGATACCTAAATGGATGGGGAGAAAAAACACTGCCAGTCCTTGTTATTAAAGCTTGCATTGCCCATGCCCTCCCAGCTGATCAGGTCTGCAACGAAGCAAACACCATTTCAAAGCAGCAGCCACGTCTGTACAAGCCACTGCTGGAAGAAGTTGAGAACACACATGGAGCACTCGAAAACATACGCATTTTCCTCCACGAAATAGATGTGACGAAAACAGCTCCTTCAGTTTAAGATTGCTCCAAGTTTGGCAAACCGTGACATCATTATTTTCCTGCTGCTTCCAAGGAGTAAGCACAGTTTACATCCTCGCTTCCTGCTGTCTCGCTTTACTTCTCTTAAACCGAGAAGCACAGGACCGGCACTGCAGCACTTCAGTGCTGGCATCACTGGAGGAAGTCGGGATAACTCCATTTTCCACCTCATCAAGCCTCTTCTAACCGCAAGCCAATAAAACCTGTGCTGCCAGGAGTGAAAATGAAAGGTGAACTGCCCTCTCATTTGCCATGGGCACACACACGCTACTTTTTCTTTATGCTGCTCAGCCAGGGGTCACCAGCAGTGTATAGAGAAGCCAATTCCTGGTCCCAATCCTGTAAAAGCCCAGTAGGAAAAGGCCCCAGAAAGCATCTAAATGGAGCATGCAGCAATTAAGACATGTTTGACTAGTCTGCTTATTGCATGATTGCACTCCCTGGAGTGGAGTCTTGATATAGGCTTAAGTGGAGCTGGTGAATGTCACAACAACTTCCCAGCTTGCTGTCAGATCTTCAAGACAAGCTTAAAAGGAGGAAGAATTAAAAGAGAAAACCAACCCAAAAACCTTCATATATTTGACACTGGGGCAAGTCTTTACCAAAACTGTTATTTTAGGTAACTGACTCACTTTTCCCTGAGACTCAATGATACCAACCAACTCCTCAAGAGCAATATAAAAGCAGTTCCCTGCAAAAAAGAGCTGAGTTTGTACCATCCGAGGAAGTTCCTAACCCTGCTGTTAGACTAACGCAGAGCTTCTCTCTAGGTTCCCACACTGAAACAGTGGGAACTCGCCTTTCCCCTTTACTGCAGCTACCACACCGCTAAGTTTGCTGCTCTCCAGACTGCCCTCCGGGATGCTCGGGCTGGGGTGGCTGCAGAGCAGAGGCTGAGGCTGTCTGGAGGGCTCCGCTGGGCTTGCGAGAGGCTGTATTTTGCTGCTTCGGAGTCCAACGCTGCGGCTAAGCCTGCTAACAGGAAGCTCCCTTAGCTCACCACCTCTCCTGGCATTCCCAGGAAACAATCTGTCTGGAAAAGATTAATTTTTTTAATAACCAAGCCCAAAAAAGAAAAGCAAACCTCCAGTTATCGGAGATTAATGCCCAGCCAGTTTCCCCCCAGTCTGAAGAACCGGGTTGGCTTTTCCAGCCAAGAAGGAAGTGAGGCCAGACTCTGAGAGCCACTGGGCTGATGCCAACCTGCAGAAGCTCCACGAGCTCAGTGAGATTACTCGGCATGGGGTTGATAGCTCCAGCAGTGAGGGCAAAGCCTGGTAAAAATGGGTTTCAGATATTGAAGCTGCACCAGCCTGAAGAACTTATTTCCAGCTGGTTGCTCACTTAAATTGCTCAAAGGAGGGACCTGTCTTAGCTGCTGTCTTTCTAGATCAGCTTCCTCAGGCAAATCTCAGTTAACTCACTGCATCTACAATTAAAGCTTACTTCTGTTGTTCTGCTCTGTGCTTTGTGATTTACAGTATCCACAGCCGTAGATAGACATGAAATGCATATTAGAATTCATTGGGTTTTAAAAGAGTGGCACAAAGTAAATATAAGTAATACAAACAGCTGGCCTCATGTTACCAAACCACCAATACTTCAAGCAAGGATTTTGCCTCGGTGAGCATTCTTCCTTAAAACACACACCCCAAAGAAAAAACACACAAAGCAAGAAAACACAAAATCTTCTCCCTAGACTTGTATTTACTTGCCGAGAAAAGTTAATATTTTCCCTAACTGGAACCTTTTTATAGGGAAAACAATGCATAAAGAAATGGCTAAAGTCACATGCTTGTACATCTATTAGTTAAAATACTTCTGAAGAGAGTTTAACCAACAGGGTTAAGTCTAAGACACAGAGTCACACAGTAGTGCTGTCCACAAAATGCTACCAACAAAATTGTTTGTATAAACAGCAAAGGAAAGACACAGCAATGTTTATTCCACAAGTGGATCGTCTCAACCAGACCCAAAGCTTTTATGGCATTACAGTTAACAGCATAAACTCTGCATGTTCACAGCCTTGGTTAGTCTTTAAGTGGCAGACTCACCATTTGCTGCTTTCAGTGCTCTCTGTCTTCATTTCAAAATCAAGGCACACAGATTAAGTCCTCAACATTTATTCCTGCCTTCAAATCGCAGAGACATCCAAAACCCATCTCCAACGCCTCTTCCCAGAGGTCTGCTTTCTAGGTTTTTCCATACAAAGGAGGCTGGAATTGGTTCCAGCTGATTTGCACAACGCTCATGACTCTATTTTCAAACTAAAAGCCAGGAAATTAGTCATGGTAGAGCAGCATCTCTGGGGGACAGTTTGGGTGGCCACCAGCAAGATGCGCGTGGAAGGATGTGTGAGAAAGGAAGACTGGTATCTACCACTTCCTCCTTTCTGCCAGAGATCAGAAGAAGCAATAGAGACCTTCACCTACTCCCAGGGGCAGGAGAGGGCAGGGATAGGACCTGCAGGAGGACAGTCCTTTCCAGTCACCAGCAGCTACATGATACCTAATTAGCTTAGGAACATCATCAGAACATCCTAAAACACCACCTCCTCCCTATAGCAAACCCACAAGAAAGGCTCCTTTCTCTCCCTCTTGTCTCCTCCAGGACATCTCCATGTCCCAAATCACCGTAACAGGAAAGACTCACCAGGTGGAACAGGGGATTTCTTTAGGAGCTGGTCCATGCCCCAACCCCAGCACACAGACTACGCAGTGAACGCAAAGGTGGGGCTGGACTCATCCTGCAGGCAGCCAGCAAAAGGCAGCACTCCTACATCTTCGGCTGGTTGGGGTTGGAAGGGACCTTAAGCTCATCCAGTTCCAAACCCCTGCCACAGGCTAGGACACTTTCCATGTCTCTAATAATACTTCAACCAATGTATTTCACCAGCTGGGAAAGACAAGGTCTGACTTTGCCTTCCCAAAACGTTTGAGAAGCTAAAGCGATCAGCAGCTACCCCCTACACCAACCTGAGTAGCTTCATTTTGGGTCTGATCCAGAGCTGTTCAGCTCCAATCCATCCCATCTCACCCGTTACATAAAGCATGTGTCAGCTCTGTGCACCTCAAGGCCAACACTGAAAACAGTCAATGCTCAACAAAATGGCTTTTTTTACCACTCCCTGCAAAAGGTTAATGCATAGGCAAAAAGAAAAGGGCCAAGTTGTCCTCCAAAGGCCATTTTGTTTGTCCTAGAACCCTAACAGTGTCCAATGGAGTGTCCAATATGACCATGCCTTGAAGGTTCTGGGCCCTGGAGACACATACCACCAGCAAGAGCAAAGATGCTACCAACGTGAGCATGGAAGGAGAATGAGGAGTGACAGCAACCCAGCACCCAGCCCTGCCTGGAGATGAGGAGCTGAGCAAAGGAATGACGCTTATCAAGAGAGGGCTCATTCCCAGCACACCCTCAGAGCATAGAATCACAGAACAGTTTGGGTTCAAAAGGACCTTCAAAGCTCACCTGAGTCCAATGAGCAAGGACATCCTCATCTGGAGCAGCAGCACCGCACCACATGCCATGTGCAGGGCCCAGCAGCCCTAATCTATTGGAAGCATGGAATAATAACACACTTTTCCCCATACTTCCATTAAAACCCCACTTTTGCCCATGTTTCCACATCACACACAGAGGATGATAATATGAAAAAAAGACTCCCCAAGAAACTGGGAGAAAACTGTGCAGAAAGATCAATAACAGAGCCACTACTGAAAGGAGGGGGAGATGGAAGCCAGTGGGCTTTAAAAAGGGCTTTAAAAGTCTGGTGGGCAGCTGCCCTGCCATGAGTGTAGTCAGGGAAGAACTTCCACAACACCTCTGAATGCTGTAGGGCAGCCAAAGGAGAGGAGACCATCACTTCTCTTTGCAGGCATCACCCTTCCCAACCCATCTCAGGCAACCTCCACATCACTGCAGCACCTTGATCTAACAACTGCTTTCCATCCTACATTACCCTCTCTCACCCAACTCTTCCTACACACCCCATTAGCCTCCCCTCCCTACCTTGTGGTAGTCCACATGGATCTGAGCACTGTGCCATGCTCCCTCCAACAACCAGAGCATGCCAGCAAGCTGCCTCCTCACTCAGAACAAGCCCAGGAAGCGGAAGGAGAAGCCCAGGAGCCGGTACCCTGGGCAGAAAAGCAGAGCTGGGAACCCAACCACAGCTGTCAGCAATCACAATTTGGCCAAACCAAATCAATGCACCTGCAACCCCAGTTCTGATGGGCTCATTAACTTCACTTGCTTGTTTTTTCAACGGCCGGCTAGCTGTCATTTCTGCTCAGAGCTGTGTAAGAACCAAAGTCTCTCCTTTTCACACTGAGAAGCACCTTACAGAATAGATATTAGTTCTCCGAGTTGAAAACTACATTGGGTTTTTTCAAGCCTTAATGGAGTCCCTTTTGCATCTCCACTTTCCAAGCACTATTATGAATTTTCCACAGATTTTTTTAACCACACAGTAATTACACAAGCTGGAACCCTTTCTCTGAACTTCAGATGTTAATTAACAGGGAAAGGGCCATATTAATAGCCTTGATTTTTTTTAAGCTTGCTGGAATTATTACTTCATTCCAACTTCACACATCCAGGAAAGAGGAAAATGCACGCAATCAACAATGGCAAGAAGTAAGCTAGAAGTAGGGCTGACGTTTAGTAAGAGAAGGAGAAATTGATGGATGAATAACACAGGAATGATGAATTAGGTTACTGACATGTATGCATGCATATGACTGTGTGACAGGGCGCGTATTTATACCACACACAAATGTTTGGCGAGTTGGAGTTTCTCTTTTGCCTTCTGTCATGCTCATTTATGTAGCTTGCTCCCACAGCTCTTACTAAGAAGTATGTTCTCCAGCTGTCTCGAGGCAATGGAAAAGCTTGCCTTTGGCCCAAGGAAGAGTTGTCCTGGTTTCAGCTGGGATAGAGAGAATTCTCTTCCTGGTCGCTGGTACAGTGCTGTGCTTTGGCTTTAGTCTGGGAACAATGGTGATAACACCGATGCTTTTAGCTGTTGCTCAGTACTGCTTGCTCTGATCAAGGACTTTTCAGTCATGCTCTGCCAGTGAGGAGGGGCACGGGAAGCCAGGAGGAAGCAGAGACAGGACTCCATACCCAGAGTAGCCAAAGGGCTATTCCATACCACAGCACGTCATGTCCAGGACAGAAACCAGCAGGAGTCACCCAGGAGGCTCGGGTCAGGCTGGGTATCGGTCCGGGCACTGTGCAATTGTACTGGACATCACTTGTGTTTATTGGGGTTTACTTCTTTCCCCCTTCAGTTTTATGTTCTCTCCCCTTGTTATTTCCCTTAGTAGCAGTAGTATAGTGTACTGGACTGTTCTTATCTCAACCCGTGAGGTTTGCATTCTTTCCATTCTCCTCCCATCCTGCCCTGGGGGGGAAGGGGCTGTGCAGTGCTGGGATTAAACCACAACAGAGTTCACCATCTTTTCTCTGGGCATTTCCTCTAGGAACAATTCTCATCATCCCAGGATAAAAGATTGCATGACACAAAACATACACTGCCTTTTGTGTTTGAAACTCAACCGTTTCAAGATCAATCTCCTTCAACCTATTCAAACAAGTCAGAAGGATTGCTGGGGGGAGGCAAAGCTTACACTTCAGATACATGGCTTCTGATGTTTGAGAGGTTTAATACAGATACTGTCCCATAAACTCAGCATCACATTTATGAGGCAGAGGGACACATTTATCTCTTTGGATAGGAAACATGGAGCAGATTACCATCGCATCACTGATGAGAAGTTCTATGCCATAGAATACCCCAATGCTACCCAAACTTACAAGTTTCTTGCCAAGCCAGGCAATCCTGAAGAATTATATTAGAAGCCTACAGACTTCTCAGAAATAATGAATTTCCTCAGAATTGCATCTGCACGAAGCAGTACATGCAGGAAAAGAAACTCTGACTTCTTACAACCACCTATTTTCTCTCGAGCATAAACCTGTAAGATTATTAACTGCAATAAAGCTCTAAAATGGATGCTAAAATGGTGTTTGAGGGCAGCGTCAGACACTCCAAAAACATATATAAGCTGCATTCTAGTGCACTATATAAAGGCAAGTTTCAACTAGAAAGCTTTACTGTGATTTGTGGTACTTTAAAAGCACTCTTGTAACAATTTCAATAGTTTAAAATCTTGCAGCCGAGTCCCAAAGAGATGCAGCTCGTGCTAAACTGCCAGTTTAATGGCATTTTTGTGCCCTCTCTCCACGCTCTACTTTATAAATAAACCTCTAGACTTTGTATTGATTTTTTTACCATGATAGATTGAGCCTCTCTGGCAGAGAGGGCCAAAGAACAGCACATGAAAAATTACAGGTTCCCACTTTGTGAAAGGGACAACAATAACAAAGCCCCCAAGGGAAAACAACTGCAATATAATGCATATATGCCTGCATTCATTGCCTTTCAGATCCGCACTCTGTGTGGGTGTGTGCATATACCAAGACTTCTTCATTACATTTACTGTCAGAAAGAATTAAGGGTATCACATACAGTTATATCACATGCCGTACATCTTCCTTCTTCAGTTCCAAAGCCTAAAGTCTGACTTGAGTGGCACTTGCTCTGAAGTGCTATAGGACACCCCATCAAAATCACCTCCAGAAGTTATCTACTAGCTCAAGGTCTAGGTTCTGGAGAGGCCAAAGTATTCAAGATGGTACATATAGCACGAGCTAGCTTAAGTTCATCCAGTTCTCTGGCCTTAGAGGGTCCTGTGCCAGACAGCTCATCAGGATGCTGCCCTCCTGGCCCAGATTCTGTAACCAGCTCTGCTCTTGAGAACATCACCAAGTGCACTCATGGTTGAGCTGAGAGATGCCTACTCCTGCAACCCAGCTCTGAAATATACTAGAGAAACACACAGTGGCACAATAAGAACTTACCACCCATGGGCAGGGATGCGAGTGTAACAGACTCACACCCTACCCACGTGAAGCAGACACTGCCAGTTTGCTGAAACAGAGGTACCTCCTTTGGTCGCGTGATACATGGTCTAGTGTGAAGCAATCCTGCCCATGGCATGGGGCTGGAACTAGATGAATTTAAGGTCCTTTCCAACCCAAACCATTCCATGATTCTGTTTTCAGTCACCAACATTTTTCAAGCCGAAGAGCTGATACCACAGGTCACTTGCTTACATAGGGAAGAACATGAAGGACAACCAAAAATAAGAATGGAAACACAACGGGATGCCAGCAGCAAAACCTGAACTGAATAAGCACAATCATAGATATTTAGCAGTCTTTTGTCTTTATCGCACTCGGTTCATCTCCACTCTGTGGTTTTTTTAAAGCTGGATCTGCTCACTATGTATATAACTACCTTAAAGAGGTTTCTTGAACACATGACTGTGCAGTATCACTTGAATTCTTTGCAGGCTCTTGCAAACTCCAGTGTGCTTAATTTTAGAAACAAGGACAACGAAAAAAAAGGCTCAAAACCCCAACAACAACGTCTGCCATTTCCATATGTGCTCTATATTGCACTAGCTCTTCACCAGAAATTAAACACAGCAAAAAAAGCAGCAATTCCCTCCCCTCCCAGCACCGCCCAAAAAAGACTGTCAGGGGCATTATGTCTTCCCCGACACTCCAAAACCTCAGGTACTTCTGAATTGTCAGTCTCCTAGAGATCTGTTACACCTGCCTGGAAGTTCCCCCAGCGATACGCGGAAGCAATGGCATTAGAGAGCTACCTGTGGGGATGTGAAGATGATGTGGCTGCAGTGCCAGGGATACTGGCAGATTCCAGAATGATTTTCAGTGGATGCAGTCGCATTGTTTCAAGTCTCCCCACACCTTCCTCTCCATGGTTGTTCTTCAGATGATGGAATGAGACGCAAGAGCAACAATCATCACAGCAGTAACCAACGGGGACCTAATACCCATGCATGCAATGCAACAGCAACCAGTGATACAACTAGAACAGCTCAGGATGCTCAACAAACAAACAGGGAAAGGTGGGTTCAAAGAGTGGGAGACAACCAAATCAGAGACTTCGAGTCTTATCTCCAACCACACCACGAAGCAGGGGTGCAACACATGTCCAGCACAGTTCCTGTGGGCTGGTGCACACATCAGAAGGGATGTTGCTTTTCCCTTGATTCAGCCAAACCAGATATACAGATCCAAAACCAGGCTCTCAACTCCTTCTTGAAGGTCACACCTCTGTGGATGAACTGTGGAGGTGAAGGACCGGCATTGCTTCCAACCGTGCCATTGCTCTGTGAGGAACACAACCTCCAGAAGCCAGTGGTTTCAACCTGGCCTCTTTGCTGGTGCTAAACTCACAATTCTTTATCCCCATTAAGCTTCTGATTTCTAAATATTGCTCACAGGCACCTGCTACTGACAATTACCAGAGAACATATGTAAGAGAAAAGGATAACATATGGCTGTGCAAGTAACTAGTGCTCCTCACAGGCTTTAAAAGGGACAAGGAATTTCAATGGTTTTCCAATGGGCCACTTCCACAGTATGTGCTCAGACACATACATGTGGGGTAACACCACCACATGGCCTCCCAGGACATCCCGCAGCACCGCTCCCTCCATCCCCTTCTCCTCCACTGCTAACAGAAGAGCTGAGCCAGGAGAGACACGAAACAACAACGCGTGTTAATAGACATCCATGGCTTCTGTACGCCAAGAGCCGATTCAAAGCTGTTCCTGCAAGCCTTCCCACTGAAGGCACCCAGAGAGGCCTCCTCACTTTCCTCCCAGGACACAGTGCAGCTGACAAGACATGGGACAAGAAGGGACATCTCCCCATGCCCATTGTGCTGATGGGCAGGCTTGCTCCATAGAATCACAGAATCGTTCAGAATGGAAAAGACCTAGAAGATCATCAAGTCCACCCATTAACACAACACTGCCAAGTCCACTACCATTGGCAGGCTCAGGCCACTGATGGTTTATACACTCAGTGCACACCTAGGATTATGGCACTCAGCTCTAAACCGCATCCAAACAGAAGATGTATAAGCAACATCCTGCAAGCTTCAGCCAGGAAAAGAAATTACCCTGTCTGCTCACAGACAGACACAAGCAAAGAGAAGTTCAGAGTGTCCCTGAACTGCAGATCACACTCAAAGAAACCTTCACTGTACTACAAAGTAGTAGGGATCAGTCCCTTCCACACCACCTCAGACCTCCCAAAATAATAAAGATAAATAAAACCTTCTGCATAGAGGACATTGTGCCTGGAGATTTACAAGAGGAGGGTCACGACGACTGTTATCCTTCTCTTTGTCTCTGCACATTTGGTAACACCATCACCACGGTACCACTCAAACGCACCGATTCAACATCACATTTCCCCCTTCTTTCTTCTTAATGTATTTATTTTTCCTCTGGGAAGTGACTTACTTTAAAAATTGCCTTATGATTAAAACCAGCAGCAACCAACTGCTGAAAATGTCAACTCGAATTTGATTTCTGGTTCCCACCTCCTCAGCCTCTCACAGGAAACCCCCGTACCTCCATTTCACACTTTGCCTAGTGTCAAGCCCAGAAGGACAGCCGCCAAACCTCGGTATTTCTGGTAGAGATGTGGCACTGTTCCCTGCCACAGAGCTCAGCTCTGCACAGGGGACACGCAGGCACAAGCTAAGAGCTTCAGCTCGAAAACCTACTCCAAGGCACAGGGGCAGGAGGGTTTAACCTGCAGGGCTGAGAGGACATACCCATGCGATGAGGTGCTGCAGCAAACTCCAGACCCGGTCACCTTTCAGATCATCAAGTCCAACCATTAACCCAACTGCCTGCAAAAGGCAACGTGCCATTCCTTCCTTGCGTGCTCCCCCCATCAGTGATTTGGGGACCACCATGGCGTTAGGGGTCACTCCATCCAGTCACACGCGAAGCCATGAAATCACACTACGTTCCCACTGATCTCAAAAGGCCATAGAGCAGCCTTTATTCCTCTTCACCATACAAATTCAGGGTGCTTGTGATGAAGTCATTAACGTGCCGCAGCCAGCAAAGGAAGACTCACAGCGTAGAGGCAATACTCAGTTAATAACCCAACAGGGAGGAGAGCAACCTCTGAATTTAGCACGGCTGACGTCCGCGGTGACATCATTTCCACACAAAGGCTCGTGAGAAGAAAAATACAATCAAAAATAGCTTTTTTTTCCCCTCCCAGAACCAAGATCCAGCGATATGTACACTGCTTGGCCTCCATTGTGAACAGCGTGAGATAACCCAAAGACAAATCAATGCTCCCAGCCTTCGCTCCTGCCCCTACGACAGACAGCGAGCAAAGCGCTTGTACAGGCACGCAGCGGCAGCGTGTCCCACCCGGCACTGCCAGGAGCCTCCTGCTCACTCCCCAGCCAGGGGTTCGGGGCTCTTCCCGAACGCACTTGGAATAAACCATATACAATAAATAAACCTGCAAGAACCAAAAGGCCTTTTGGTGCGATTGTGGCAGAAACCAGTAATTACCCCAGGACAGATTGAACAGGTCAAGCGAAACAGGCGCAGATCAGAGGGGAAAGGGCATCTAAGAACTGGAAAAGATGCCTGGTTAAATTAACAACCAAATATTCAGCCAAACAGAGAAGAAACCACTGAAAGCAAAGCCTGAAAGCACAAAAATTCAGCTTGGCACATTTGGGTAACTCCAAACAGGCGGTGGAGTAACTTCACCACTTTTAGAAAACAGTAACTTCTTTTTTGAAACAAAACCCACTTTTCCCCCCCAAAAAAGTAACTCCTTAATATAAAATCTGCCGTGAGTGCTACACACACCTATTGTGCTGGTAAATAAAGTTAGAACTTGAGAACATTCATGAGAAAATTCAACCTGGAGGGTAATTTTCCTGAGGTTTCTTGCTTGGCAAACGAAAACAGTGTTTTCAACAGATGAATACGCTTCCCTGTAATTGTTAGTCTGGTAAGCATCATGTAAATGGGTGTTTTACCCAAATGCAGCTTGAAACCTACCTACTGGAAACAAAGACAGAAAGGTATCAAACCAACCTGCGCAGGACAGGGCAGAGCAGCACTAACAACATGTAAGCACAGGTTTCTAAATCATACAAAAACCCCAAAGTTGTTGCATAATTTATTCCCTTTCCTCCCAGATTCACAGATGAAGATAGCAGCACCAGGAGATAACCGAAAGATTCCTTTTGCCTTTAGCTCAGTAATTTACACGTCTTCAGGCTTTGGGGGTTGGTTGTTTTATCACTGGGAAAATTCCGTGGAAATACCACTTCTCTGCATTCCCAGTCTACAAAGTTCTCTTGACAGAGACGCATGCCCACCAAGCACCATGAAGGTTTACAGTAAGCGGTGACTAATCTCCACAGCGTACACTGTATGTGGATCACTGAGTCAGCCTGAAAGTTGGTTCATTCACTCCAACGCCGCTTCTTCCATTCTCCTCTCTCTCTGATCTGCAGGCATATCTGAGATCTGCTTTCCCTTCATTCAAGAAGAGCTTCTTATTGCCTTAATAGGCAATAGGTGCAGGTACAAAAACTTACTGCTATCGTGCAGGACTGATCTAAAAAACACAGGCTTGCCCAGACAACAGCAAAAAACATCCCTCAAGAATGCCAAATCAAAGGACAAAAGGAAAGCCCTACATTTATTGTTCAGCAACAAACTCCCATGCGTGCAAGGAAGAAGCCCCACAGGAAGGGACTCTCGAGGGTCTATGCTACCAGGAAAATGGCCCACCTCCACCATTTTACGAGGGTATGTAGTGGTGAGAAAAGGGGGAATGGCTTTAACTGCCAGAGGGGAGATTGAGATGAGCTCTTGGGCAGAAGCTCTTCCCTGTGAGGGTGCT
>JAOEHX010008441.1:0-22483 GCA_025448015.1 Bolborhynchus lineola
ACACTGTCGAAACCAAATGGACCAAAACCTTGAGATCAAGGGGTTTCTGATGCCCTGCAGGTCTCCAGTCCTTTCATGTACAGCAAGTGCATGCTGTGGGCAGAGCTGATCATTCACCAGAGAAGCCGCAAGTTCTGATGTATGTGCAATCTCTTAAACATTTCAAAATTCCTATTAAATGTTGTCTCCTAAGATAAAAATTAAGTTTTTCTCACATTCACTGGAGGTAAACCTGAGACAAAATTACAGATGTTCCCAACCTAAGTTCAAAAGTCAGCTTGAACCACTCTTTTCCAGAAATATGTTTCAAAAGAAATGCAAGGAGATGGACTTTGTCCTGATTTAATGGACACTGCCAGACACTGCAGTAGCATTGAGGGATCCTCAATCCAACTCATCATAGACCTTTGGTCCAACTCATATATCTATACATATGTGAAAGATTCATATGCCCCACAGAATCCACTGAAGACTCTAAAACTCATATAAACCATTCCAAAGACACAATGTTCCATAACTAATACTGCCATGGTAGCATTATTACCTGACCTGTATCATGCTCATGGTCTGGCAAGGAACGTCTTTCCCTCTCTCTCCAAATTACCTAAGCCAGAACACTCCACAGGTTGTTTCCTATAATCACAATTTTTTTTTAAAAAACCATGTACATTTTCTGCCTGCAGCTTCTTCCACCTGAAGATCAAAGCCCTAAGTTTCATACAGTTCACTTCTCAGAAATGCCAGCTTCCTTGATATAAATGACATATTGCACATGTGGTGTAACTTTAATTCCATTTTTGTGTTTTAATTTGCAATCTCAGATACCAAAGAAAGCCAAGCTGACAAAAGCCAGCTTGTAAACCCATTGAAGTGGAGTTTTCAATGGCTTACATAAAGTAACTCTTAATAGACTTTATTTAAATCTCAAAGTGTATGAAAGGCTGCAGTCCGTCAAAGCAAGATAGACTCATAGAATCATGGAATCGTTTAGGTTGGAAAAGATGCTAAGACCATCAAGTCCAAATGTTAACCCAGCACTGCCAAGTCCACCACTAAACCATTTTGCACATCTACACATCTTTTAAATTCTTCTCAGGATGTGGACACCACCACTTCTCCAGGCAGCCTGCTTCAATGCTTGACAACCCTTTTAGTGAAGAATTTTTTCCTAATATCCCATCTAAACCTCCTCTGGCACAGCTTGAGGCCATTTCCTCTTGTCCTATCACTTGTTACTTGGGAAAAGAGACCTACACCCACTTCACTACAACCTCCTTTCAGGTAGTTGTAGAGAGTGATAAGGTCTTCTCTGGGCCTCCTTTTCTCTAGGCTAAATAATCCAAATTCCCTCAGTCTCTTCTCACAGGACCTGTACACTATCTAGAACCTTCACCAGCTTCTTCTTCTCTGGACACACTCCAGCACATTAACGTCTTTCTGACAGTGAGGGGCCCAAAACAACACAGTATTAAAGGTGCAGCCTCACTAGTGCTGAGTACAGTGAGACAACCACTGCCCTCATGACAATGACCATAGTATTTGTGATACCAGTCAGGATGCTATTGACTGCCTTGGTTGTAATTTTCATTTATTAAGGAGAATATAGGAAAGTAAAATGAAGCAACATTAAACAGTACACAGGAGTAGGATATAAACAAAGTTGCTTCTCTACTAGTTGCCATCAGTCAAAGTGAACTATCTTGGACTAGCTGACCACTGCAGGTGTAGATAGAGGGTCTGAATTTTATCTTAGCAAGGTGATTGCTTGCAAACAAATACTCACAAACAAAAATAATTAATTGGAATTTACCTCCACAGGACTGGAGTTACTTTAGTCTGGTAATTATTTTGCTACATGCTTTTCTACTAGCTACTGTTCCAAACTGGGAACATCACAAGTTTTTGACTGTTTTATTCTCAGAGATCTATAAGGGTTTGTGAGTTATCAGTCATCCAGATTTTTTGCAAAAAGAGCATCTCTAGAAAATAGTCTAGGTAAATAACTTGGCATTGCTAGCAATAAAATTATACTGTATGGGACTTTTATGAGTTAAATGGGTTTAGATATAATAAAAATACCTTACCCTCAGATTCATGTTACTCAGATGGCAGGAATTAGTGCCAAAGTTTCAACAGACCTTAAATGAAAACAAACAAGCAGACAAACAAAACAAACAGAAAAAAAATCAAACAAAATCCCTCAGCTCTTTAGTTAGCTTCAGTTTCTCCCAATCTTGCAGTAATGTATGTTTTCCTTATGAAGCTGGGGGGGGGGGGAAATGAATAGTTACCATGGAAATTGCCACAAATCTTTTATTTCAGCCTCCTTCAAGCTATAGAGCATGTTTATAAAGACACACATAGAATCCATTTATCATTAAAGCTAGCTATGAGAACTTAAGCAGCAATATAACTACAATGTTTTCCCAAGTTTTACAGTGTCTTTCACAATAATTTGCTCTGCTCTTATTCTCATTACAAAGGCAATATTAGAATTATAATGACTTACATGCTCTATCATACTATACTATTCTGACCTTTTCAGTATGCTGCCTTTTGAAAGCTTGACAAGGCCACCAGTTCTGCGCATCTTAACATGGCAGAAAACTGGGACCAGGGAAGGAAGGAGAAGTGGCTGACAGCAACAGACATTCTGCCAAATTCTTTTAAACCTTAAATAACCTTACTCTAACTTATCATTTTTTGTGTGCATTTAAACAGATTTCCTGTCTTTCCTCCAGCACTTTGTATCCCTTGAATTGCGCCAGTCAGCCAGAGCAATGACTTATCTGCAGTAGGTGCATTGCAAAGCAAGAGGTCTACACCAATACTCTGCTGTCTGAACATCAGTTTTGCCATCTGGATTATTCATCAGCTCAGGAAAAACATCAGAATTCAGTCCCAGATGAACAGAGGTCTCTTTTCTCAGCATGTATTTTTTTTTTTTTTTCATGTGTATTGTAGACACTAGGCCTGTCCCCTTAGACACATGCAGCATTTCCTTTTGAAGGATAGGAAATTTTCTTCAGCTGCAACCCTTGCCACAAATTCCCCCATGAATGATCAGGAGAGGGAAGGAAGCTCCATGTTGCAGTGGTGGTGCACAAGCTGCTGCAGAAGCATGAGGTCACAGAGGGACACGCTCATATCGAGTTAATTTCTCCCACTCCTGGAGCATGAAGAGTCAGAGAAAGGTCCAAAAGAAAGCCATTGCCAACTTTCCTTCCCCTTGTGTACCTTTTTTTAGTGGTACAAGGCCATATAATTCCTTGAAATGAGAGCTGAAAGGGTAAGAATCTCTTAAAACTCTTGGAAACCTTGTGATGGAAGGAAAGGTTGTAGAAATGCTAAGACGCAGAAAGTGGACAGGGCTCCTTGTCTCCTCAGCTGGCCACTTCCCGTTACAGCTTTTTCATATGCAGCACTGGAAGCAAACTGAGGAGCAACCAGGCTGGCACTAATCTCTGGTTTTAGTGATCCAAAGGGGCCCCTCAGCCTCCTTCTTATCAGCATTCCGCCTGACCTCCCTCAGACGCTTCCCTTATACTGCAATGCTCCCTACCTTCCTACAGCTGAGATGGGGACCAAGAGAATTTCAGCCTTTCGTATCTTCATCTCACATCTGTCCTCTGGAATATCACTTGCTGATGTTTTGAGGTGTTTTGAGACATATACACACTTAAGGTTTTCTTTTTTTTTCATCTTCCAATTCTCTGAAATAAGCTGCCCTGTACATTAGATCTGAAACATTATGCTCCTTGATTATGCCACTGCAATAAGAAACAGGGCTTCCACCACCTGTGCAGAGGGGTCTGGAAGTTGGTGAGGGTGTTGGTGCAGCAATCACTATCTCCCCAGAACCCTTTTCTATTTACACAGTACAGAGCATGCACTGAGCAAGCCTAAGTGGACCCTGGCCATCCCAGCATCCACAGACTAGTATTGCTCAGCACCAAGGGTCTCATCTTTGCAGGGAATGCCACAGTCATCACATTCTAACAATGCTTACATACCTGCAGATGCTTATCACTGTCTTTTACATGATGCTCTGTTCAAGTATGAAGTCTTCCTGTGGCTTTAGGAAAGCATAACTTTATGCTATGTCTTTCAGGTCCTCTAATTTTCACAAAAGTCAATATTTCCATCCGCCTAAAGGCTCCTATTGCTCATCTTCACAGTTGTCTTCTCCAAGTGCATGTTTCTCTTCCTTCAGGAAATGGCTGGTTTGATTGGGGGTAGGAGAGGTTGGTTGATTGGGTTTTTTTGTAAATGAACACCTAATTACATAATTTGCTACCATAAATATTTTTTTTTTTTTAAATTTTTGTTTTACAAAAGAGTGAAAATACAGGAGACAACCTGTCATGCAGAAGAATGCAGAGGAGGCTCTCACATGGCATCAAGAGAAAAACCAGAACAGCAAAAAGCATGGTGACAGGAAGGAGCCAGGTGTCTTTCTTAAGTACCAAGCTCAGGCACAGGGAGCTCAAGAGAGAAATGAACAATCCCAGAACTGTCCCTGGGCAGTGGGAGTTCACATTATCTTTTAATCAGGATATGCTCTTTCAGAGCCAGTGAAAAGCCATCCTCAGATCCAGTCCAGTATGGTTTTGTGTAATTCATAATGTAAATGACAAATAAACCTGTGGGGTTTCAATTGACTTGTCAAAGAAAATAGTTTGGGTTGTTTTTTTTGTCAAATAAAACATTAAAGGGGAACCATCATGGAAAACACACTGTACCGCTTGCAGGGCAGGAAGTTTTTCACTCATCTGAACATTTTTCAGGTGCTTAACTGTACCGGAGAAATCCATAATGATAACCCCTCTCTATATATAAAAAGTTTGTTCTGAATAAGATAAATATGTTCTCTCTGATACACCACCTCCCTTCTCCCACAGAGGGTAAATGTGTCACATTCAGGGAAGCCAATGCCTATCTCCCTTGCACCAAGTGGTCTCATAAAAGAGCATCTCTACTTGCAGCTCCATTACATTGGAGAAAATAGAAATGATTTCATGTCAATGCACCAGGTATGTGAGAGAGAAACTATAACATTTCTCAGTCTTCTTTTCTGTTTCTTCCCTGATTTATGAAATAAGCAAACAAAAAATTAATAATAAAAATGAAAACCCAGACAACGAACCACCAAAAAAAAAAAAACCGCAAACCCAAACCACTCACTCATTTTCAGAGACTGAACGAGCAGAAAAAAAGATAGTAGTGTGGCAGCACAAGTCCCATGGGACTACCAATCCCAAGACTGTTGCTCCCAAGTGTGGCTCTTTGAAATTTGCATATGCCCTTTTCCATATTTGATACCCCAGAACAGTGTTACTGCCTCTCTGCTACCCCCCTGTAGCTGTATCATCAGCTGGTTTCCTCATTCAGCAGAAATTAGGTCCTCCTTAGAGCATGCTGTTCCAGCTGCTGCTGGGAATGAGGTAACCATTCATGGGACATCCTAAAATGATCCCCAAATGACTCCTACTACCATGTATCCCATATCAAACTCTTTTCCTTTGCTGCTCTCTGCTTCATGAGGTTTTTTTCACGTTCTTCAGTGTTTACTGTACTTTGAATGGTAATGTGGCTACTATCCATAGGAGAACCATGGGAACTGGCAGGCAATGAATGACTGGCATGCAAAAGGGTTTTTTGGTTGTGGGTTTGTTTTGTTGGGTTTTCTTTTTTCAATTTTTCCCTTCTTCTTCTACTTCTCCTTCTTGAAAACAACCTTGGTGAGCCGTCAGATGAAAAAAACCTATGCTTCTGCCAGCTCCTGCCCGGTGCCAGTGTCAGACTATTTAAAGCTCTCCGAGAAGTGGTTTAGGGGAAGGTTGCATCAAAACAGCATATTGAGCTGCATCTTTTCCCTCCATATAAAAAAAGCCCTCAAAGCAAAAAAAAAAAAAAAAAACAAAAAAAAAAAAAAAAACCCAAACCCACCCAAATCAACAAACCACCACTACAAACAAACAAACAAACAGAAAAAAGAAAAACCAAAAACGAAACAAAAAAAAACCCTGAAACCACAGCAGATATTGAGCTCTCTTTTCTACCCGGACTTGACTTAAGTTAAACATCCAAGCTCCTGACATAAATGTACACTGTAGGAATCCATAATAAGGTACCGCAGTTAAAACTATCAACGTCATTTTCAACGTGAGAGCATAATCCTCATTGTTACTGGAGAGTTTGGATCTTGCCACAACAGAGGGGGTTTTGTTATATTACATGCCTACCAACCAAGTCCTTTTCTTTTATAGCTCCCTATGATAGGGAAAGGAGAAAGAGTGGATTTAAGTTTCCAGGGAGCTGTCGGCCTTTGTAATAAGGTACATGGCTCACTGCTAGTACACAAAGGGGGTTAGCACTAGAACTGCAGTGAACTATTCATCCTGCCAGTGAGCTCAGGTGAACACAGCACTCAGAGCCAAACAGGAATGCTTAGTCCCATTCACCCAGTAGCTATATAATGTACCACAAGCTGAAAACTGTTCATTGAGCCAGCAGGAAATTCAGACATTTAGCAAGTGCTGGAACCAGAGTGCTGTGATGGATAGTAATATCCAGACCTCGGGAACTGTATAGCAATGCTGGGCTGAGTGTGGGGCAGGCGGGCTGCCATGGCAAGGGAGCACACTGCTTTAGAGATCAGTGAGCAAGGCTGGGAGTCACAGAAAAACGGGCTGAGGTGTTTGTCCTCTCCTCCACCCTGGGAAACTGCAAGCAAGAAGAGATGAATATGATTTATTTCTCATTGTCAACTATAGGGAAAGGAGCAAACCTAAGAGCAGAATACACAAACAAAACAAAAGACTTAATGTTAGGAGGAAAAATGGTTGTTCCCAGGGGAGAAATGTGATACTCCCAGCTTGCGCACTATCCGCACTCTGAGACCCACTCCCAGCTGCTCCACATTCTTCGGTTTCATCACTCAAATCTGAATTACATGAGAGCATTAACACCAGCCATGCTGCTCCTGCTGCTCTTCTGGTGCTGCCCATCAAAGCAATGCACAGTCATCACCACAGTGATGAAACCTTGAGAGGCTGGCACCTACCATGGCAGCAGCAAACACAGAGGAACAAACACCCAGAAGGCTACTGACTGAAGTCCAAAAGCTGGGTGTCATAGAGCATTCAATCCAAAATTGAATTTCTTGCAAGATGAAACTGTGTCCAGAAATGGCCAAATAAGAATTTTTAGCATTTTTACCCCCTAGAGCCATTGGGTGCAGGTGGAGAGCAGAATCATAAGCTGCTGCTAACGCTCTGATTCCCTGAAGAAATGGGGAGGTGAATTTGGCCCATCCACTGCAGCCTGCTGAAACCTTTCAAGTTGAGATCCCCCTAGTCACTCTTGACACCTCTGCTTCATTTGATAGTTGTGAATGGATCATTAAAAATATAAAAGCTTATGCATATTTGTAGTTTAAAGGAAATATATTTAGTATTTCTATAACATGTATCATTTGGTGAAATCAAATAAATGGTTAGTTGGGGAAACTTATTACATCAAGAGACTGGCTATCCATAGGGAGAATTTTGTAGGAGGTGGTGATATTCCCAGTTTCCACTCAAATGCACTTGACCCCAGCCACACACTGCCCAAAGCCAGCACATTGGTCAGTACTAATAACACAGACATGAACTCTAAGTACAGGAGCAAGTACTGTTCCTACAAGCACCACCAGCTGCCAAAGTTCCTCCTGAACTTTTTCCCCTCCTGCTGATCTTAAGCCTTTCCCCCAGGACTGTAAAATGCATTCCTGTAGCTTCATCATCACCTTCAGTGGCTTGGCATGGCCACCTCTATTTCCCCAGGATCCTGAGCCGGCTGAGAGGGGCGGCGATTACCCTGGCTGACGCTGCCTCTCAAAAACACTTGACCTTCCTGCCTCTTCGTTATCGCTGTTGTCCATCCACTGCCAGCTCACACATAGCACTTAATGAAAAGGAGAGAGAGCAAGTAAATCAGACAGTGACCCAGAGCTGGCAGGGAAAGGGGGAGATGCGGTTCCGATTCCAGCTCAGAGCCTTGGCTGCAAGAGTGGGATTTACATAATAATTAACTCCAGTATTCTTGGACAACTCGCTTTCTGTGCAACAACTGCAGATGATTCCCCTGTACACCCTTAAAAATCTGTCTAGCTAACGAATCCAAAAATCAAACACCTGTGTGTCAGCACGAACAGCTGTACACTTGCCACTGCTCCTCTATCTGCAGAGGATGCCACATGCCAGTTGCTTTACTAAGAGCATGTGGGGAGACCAATCCATTAGAGAGAGAACACAGCATAATTAAGAAGCAACATGCTTTCTTGTTCCTGCTGCCCTAATTATTTTTTTTTCCCTCCCCCTACTTACTTTGTTTAAACAACTCCATCAACTTTATTATGCTGATCTTCAGGCTTGCAGGGCTAGTGAACTTGGGAGGCAGGGTCTGTTTTCCCAAGTTCTCACAGCACTCATCAGTTGGTGTGCTGAAGTAGAGAAGCTTACAATTGAACTATATTTTTGGTTTTTTTCCTTCCCCCTTTGCCCTCCCCTCCCTTTTTTTATCTTTCCCTGAGAAACATCCTTGATAAGAAAGACCATCTTGGAATAAATAATGGGAGACGAAAGAAGAGTGCAGGATTCTGCACACTTGCCATACACATTCTGCGCACTGTATGACAACAACAAATGACTACATCCACCCAAAAACATCCTCAGATGGTCATGTTTGTTTTCATTGCATTCCATATATCAGTTGCAATCACTCTCTATATATCTCTTTCTCTCTCTTGCTTGTGTGTGTGTGTGTCTGTGTTCTCTTTACAGATAGAAGAAACATTTTGCTAAACTGAGCTTTATCTTCGAAACCTGTGCTGGGTTTTATGCACATCATATATAAAAAATGCAAGCTAAAGAGGGGATTTTAAAATCAAGCTAAAAGTCACCGGGTCCTTTTCAGCCATAATGTGAATTTATCCTCACATGCATAATTTGCACTAGCATTCCTGATTTGGCAAGCAAAGAACGCAACGTAGCTTCACAAGCCATAGCACCTTTTTACTCTTAATCCTCCAGGGGCTACCTATACTTATCTTTCTGTACATTGGATCACTGCTACTGGAGGTCTGAAAAGCATCTCCAGCAATCTTTAATTCATGTGATTAAAAATTCAAAAGAAGCCTTTGTACCAGCTGTTAAACTATGTTAGTAAGCTGTAATTCAGAGTTCAAATCCCAGCAAATTGAAGGTTAGGTTAACAGGATCATTCAGTGGAACTGCATTATATCGTAGTACTAGAGCAGTAGGTGGACTGTTTATACATACTCATTTGCAGAAGATAGACTGAAGATGAGCAAACTCAGAGCATTGCAAACCTGGCCTTGGGTTTAATTTCCCCCTCTCTGTGTGGCATGATTTTTATATTTTTTCTTTTTTAGAGCCTGGCAGAAGAAACCAACTGCAGGCTTTGTTTAATCTTTGCACAGACAGAAGCAGAATAAAACCAGCATGAAGTGTTTTCTTTAAGATTATCTGGAATCTGATAAATGTTTTTCATCTCTGAGACTAATTAGTTTAAATATTACAAAGGTGAAATGAGTTTGATGGTCTTAAGTCTATTGTTCATTCTCCTTCAGTAAATACAGAGAAAACATATGAGAAAAGAAATCCACCTTATTTAGCACAGTTTGATATGATTATTCTTTACTAAGGCTGGTCCCAAGATAAACTTCCAGAAAGTCTGCAAGAATCAAGCTTAAGTGCAAATAAGGCAAAAAGTATTATATTCAATTACAATTCATATATTTATTATTAGCACTGCAACAGTTATTAGTTGTCAGCTGAGAGTGAAACACTTGTGGAAAGCGCTGCATATAAAAGTGACATTATCTGCTCTTCAGTGCTTACAGCCTCTGCAGCTTTACAGAGCTTGCAGGGAGAAGGTGAGAAGCAGGATGTAATATCATCTTTATTTTGCAGACTGGGAATTATGGCACAAAGTGTCTTTCCCAAAATCACACAGGAAGCATGCAGAGCTAGAAGCTGAATCCTGATCTCTTGAAGGTTTTAACTAAAATACCATTCTTCCTGTTTATTGAAAGACTCCCACATCATATATAATAGGCTGTAAAGCAGACCTTTTATGAGGCCAGACTCCAAAACTAGATGTGGTCCTACACCTATGGCACTCACAAAGCCAAAACAAACCAAAATAAAAAATCCTGATAAAGTGTATGCACTTGTGTATCTGATGACTTCGATAAGGTAGGCTTTATACAATAGAGGGGAACTCTGAAAAAAGAAAACAAGGCTAAGAATGATTGATAGCTTGCTCAAGGTGGCAACAGAGATAGTGGAAAACGGCCTGTTGGTGTTACTGGTAAGGTAATATTTGGGGATGACACTTCCCAATAAAAGCAGTTAGGAACACTATGTCTTTCAAATGGAGAAAAGATACCAAATAAGAAAAAGTGCTGAGAATGAGTCAGAGAGTGTGGTAGAAGGAAACTTGACCTGAAGGGTCAGGTGAAGAGAAGCTTGTTAGGAGAGGACGTTTAAGACAATGACCTTCTTCCCAAAGCACAAGAGTTATTGCATAAGTAACAGAGGAATACAAATTGAAACAAGACTTTGGAATTTTGCCTCTATTCTATTGATAAGATACCAACTAGTGAAAGCCTCAACATACTTTGCATGTTATCATGCCAGTGCTGTACTCACAGGTTTGAAGATGGAAGCCGTCTATTTATATATCTTATGTCCATGATGTCTAAAAATTACTTTCTTTGAGTAGGTCTTTCTCATTTCCCATCTGAGACAGCATTTCTCCTGAAATAACTAAAAGTCCTAACCATTCTTCCCAATTAAGGTTTCAAACAAAATAAAAAAACCCTAAAAAACAACAACAAAAAAACCCCACACAAACAAAAACAAAAACCAAAAACCCAAACAACCAAAAAAACCAACCAAACAAAAAAACCCAAAACCATTTGTGACAAGCATACATTTCTTTTCCCACATGTGAATGATGCCTGATAGCTTTCCACCATTAAAACTCTTCATTGACAAATCACTCCCACTGTGGGTCAGATGTCATGTCTATACACATGGCACTCCCAAAACACTTCTAATGGTACATGAAATGCAGTGTTTAAAAATAGCTTTGTCTAACCAAGGACTGAGTAAAACTTGTGAAGAACTTGGCCTTGTAATTTAGAGTCATCATCATCAACAAGCTTTCATTTGGATAACACCTTTCATTCAAAGATCTCAGAGCACTTAATTTAATTAAGCCTTTCAACAGTGCCACAATACAGCCAAATGTTATAATAACCACTTGTAGAGGTTTGAATCTGAGACAAAGTGAGGTTAAATGAGTCTCCCAACATCCCTGAATGAATTAATAACATGGCCAAGAGGCTGCAAAGTCAGACCCATAGCCTTCTTCCTCACTGCAAATCACACTTCTTCCCATCTCTCCTACCCCAACTCACAGACACGGGTGGGGTTTTTTGCCCACTGGGGTGCTGCTGGACCTCTTTTATCTTCCCAGTAAGGCTGAGAGTACTCTGTGTGAAAAACAAGCAGTGATTTCTCAGCAAGGATAGCTGTACCCTGTAAGGGAAGGTGATAATGGGAAACTCCCCCCAAAAAAACAAGATGAGAAAAGGTCTCATGGTGCTTTCCCCCTCATGTCTACTTCCTCTGTGTTACCTTGGGAAGATAGAGTGTTTTGCTCTTTTCCCATGACTAAGATCTGTGAGAACTTTCACAGTACATTAGTGGTCGATTTTATAATCTGTCATCCAAAAGACTTACGCTTGGGGAGCAAGCAGTCACCTTAGCCCTGCATGGGGAATTGCTTCAGCCCAGAGGCAGGAACGTCTTTTCCTTGTACTGGCACAACATCCTGTACTTTTTCTAGGAGGTCCTTTGCATTCAAATACTGACTGACTTGTCCTGATTCCCTTAGCCTGGGAGATCTAAGGAGCATACAGGCTGCAGTGGTATGGCTCCAGGCCATACAGCACACACTAAGCATTACCATATGTTACAGAGGCAGCTAGACAAAATCTTCCTTGAAATAAGAAGAGGAATGCTGGATACATGCAAAACTTCACTAGTTTAAGACCAAATAGCAAGGGTTTTGTAAGACAAAATTGGTTTACTGCTGAACATCAGCAGCTACTTTAAAATTTACAAATGCATTTGCATTCTACAGAGCACAAATGCTCTGTAATTTATTTCCCAGACAGCTGCCAGGACCTGAGATGGGGATCTCTTTTCTCCTAGGCAAGTTAAAGGGTTTCAAACACATTGATCCACAGGTGCAGCAACCACTGGAGCACTGGGGTCTGTGGCTCTCACCCCCTGCCAAAGGAGAGCTGAATCTTATTGACATGAATTGCCCTGGAGTCTGTGGGGAGGATTTGTTCTCTATTACACTCAGGATTTCCCTAGCATGGAGAAGCTCCAAGATTAAATATTTGTCCCTTCTGTTCTCGGGACTGTCATAAGTGAGAATTCAGGTCAGGAGATGCATCATGTGCAGGGCACATGAGGTCTTGTCAGGAAGGCCACAATGCATATTCCTCCAACTCTTCAGTCTCATGAACACAAATATTTAATGTCCATCAAAGCCCCAGATTTATAAAAGGCCGTATATTAACTGCTTTCACTGGTTCCCAATTAAAGTGTCTTCGCAATGGGGTTGATGCCGCTCATGACTGATGTGGCATCTTCAATTTGAGGATAAAATAGTTGTTTGGACTAATTTTCTTGTAGAAAAGCCATGTGTAATTGAACAGTGTGGAAAACAGGTCTGTGTTGCTGATGATACCCATTTCATTAGTACCATGTAACTAAAGCACAAGCTCCAGGAAGCATATCAACAGGAGTACTTACCAACATCAGTTTTCAGTTTTAAAAACCATCCCGTGGTCCTTGTTACTGAGTAGTTAAAAATGTGAGTTTTAAGGCTGAAAAATAAAAAGGCAAAGAACAATTCCAATTGTATTTTTTAAATCTAATTATTTTAAGCTTGATTTTGGAATGCTGGGAGTTGAATGCACAGTATATTACACAAAAGTTCCTATAAAAAAGTTTAAATGACATTTTTAACAGCTTGAGGTTATCTATATTAATTAAGCACATAAAAATAAAATGTGACTGTTAATATGTAAAACAACATTAAAATATAATAACTGTTTTCTCTTAAAGGTTAAATGGGCTCAATCTTTTGCATGTGCAAATAATTTCGTTTCATTGCGTTAATTACCATCATCTTGCTTGCTCATGTTTCTTGAAAATGCAAGTATAGGTACTTTTAGCATGAGATTCTAGCTTTAAGCTCCTTGCCATGAAAGACCTTGGCTGTGACATAACCTCTGTAGGTAGAACAGAGCCTGCAGATCAGCCTTCATTACTACACACTGCCTGGCTCAGAATACAGACCCGATGGAAGGCCCTGAGCTCTGCAGATATTTTCTACCAGCAGTCGTTCATAGTCTTTAGAGCACATAATGAAACTTACGTTTTAAATTTATTTTAATGAGCTGAAATCTGTGGACCTAATTGGTGTACACTTAGCTTGCTTTTAGTTATGAGATAAACAATTTACTCTAGTATCAAGGAAACGTCGGCTAAAATTTTATTAGACTCCCAAATATGTATGATAAACCTACCCTTCTGTTTGTTGCAACAGCTATGGTAAAATAAACTCACAGTGCATACCATGGTGACGGAGTTGAGCTCTTTGTTTCAATGCACCCTGCTCCCACCCACAGCACACCAGCCCTGCTGCCTCTGTTGGGGCATTGCACCCAGCCCTGTGTGGAGCTCAGTGAAAATACTGCCTGTGCTCCTACAGGTGTTACATTTTTTGCTCCCCACAGTGACCAATAACAGTGCTATTGGACTAAAATAATATATCTAAAAACAATGTGCTGGCATTGCTGAGAACATACATAAAAGGCCAGTGAGGTCCGCACAGCAAGGGTTGCACAATAACCCATTAAAATAAACATTTGCAACCACAGATAGCTGGACTGAAATCCCTGCTCTGATACAAATAACATCTGGACAACTTTTGTATGCATCTTCCAGCATAAAACACCCTTGAGAAAAAATAGAAGGCAGGCTAAAAGACAAAGGGACCACTAAAGATTTTATTATGCTATGGGTGTGGTGCCATAAATTTGAGGGGATTCAGGCAAGAATTGCCAAGCTTGAATTTAAACAGCATGTTGTTTTTAAAAGTTGTAACATTAGTGACGAACAAGTCAGTATTCTTACATAATTAATCCAGTGTGAAACAGAGTGACTGGAAGACATCCAGTGGTTTAAAAATAACTCAATCATCTTTAAGATCCACAGTACTATAGGATTTAACATTAAGGCACAGGAAGTGAAGGCATCTTGGTATGAAGCATGCTGTTTTAATTCCAGAAAAGCTTTATGAATTCAGCAGAACTGAGCTTGCACTACAACAGTCCCGCGTCATTCAAAATGAGGGAGGTTCATCCTGAGTTGATGGGGTTTAGTGACCAGGGTTTTTAACTCCTCACCACATAGAGTTATCTCTAGCTGGATATGCTGATAAAGAGACAAAAAATGCAAGCATTTTTTTCTAATTTGTACTACCTAACTGGAAAGACTAGGAGAAAGGTACAGGTGAGTGATAAAGATAATGAGAGTCTTCAGAAGACACACAATCATGGTATGAGTTTGAATGGACTTTACCTGTCAGTGTTATTCATTAGTGGTGTTTCCAGCTTGAAACAAGCACGAGCAACTACAAACTGGAGATACAGAGTGAGTGGGGCTCAACATAATGATAAACAGCCAAACAAAATTATTCACTGTGTTGACCTAAACTTGCTACCTGCATTTGTAAACTGAGGGCCTGATTCTGTAAGTTATTCAAACATGAATTTCCAACAAAGCTTCCTGCAAAAGTAAGACATGGTTATAGTCACTTCTCCTGCACGCTGGAAACACGCAGCAGACAGAAACATATTTGACCCTTCCCCTTGTGTGTCCAAAGCTGGGAGGGAAGATCTAGGCAAAGCAGTCTCTGGCAATAATGATTTTTCAGTTCCTAAGTGAAACTGGTGCACCTTACAGCGCCAAATTTTGGTGCAAGCTCCTGGGCTGCATCCAGCTGTCCTGCCTGAGCTCAGCTCTTACCCAAGCACCCACTAGTACTGCAGGATAAGTTGCTGCTGCAAGGCGTTTTAAAGCCTGGGGCAGGGTTTGATGAACTGGAAAACTTAACAAATCTAATTCATAAGGCAAAGTGACATACAGATGCTTACGCCCATGCAAAGACAGGGGATGTCTCCCTTGCCGTGTGTATTGACCTTTTGCTTGGCCCTGCTTGGAGAAGTGCTCGAAACAATGTGCTCACTCCAAAATCACAAGCATCAAAGACTTGTTGATGTCCCAAGTGGATTTCCATACCTAAAGCATCACAGTCCAACCCCACCCCCACCCCTCCACTCTGCATAAGGATAATATGTTTCTTGCAGAACAAAAATTTTGTGTGTGTGTGTGTGTGTGTATGTGTGTGCGCGTGAGGAAAAGCTAAATCCCTTGTTTGAAATTACTTTCCAGAAAGTTGCTTCTTTGAGTGAAGTAAGATCCAAATTTGAACCACTTTTGACAAGTGGTGGTGCTGAAACAGATTTCAGGCCAACTCTTCCATATTTGTGTCTAGCTACAGAAGAGAGAACCTGGACTGCCTACAGCCACCAGCCTGACTCTACCAGTATATCATGTTTCCAGGTCTAGCTGGACATCACTATGACATTTTTTCATTCACTGCACTATACCATTCTGTGAAAGCCCATCAGATTGAGGTTTGCCCCAAAGAACATGTGGATTCCTGATAAAGGGAAATAAAGAATATGATCAATAAATAAAAGGTGACTCTTCTTTAGCAGTGCATTTCCTCTTTGCTTGGTTTGACACCCAGGATGAGAGCAAATACATCAAAATTGTAATCTTGAATGATCAAAATAAATCACATACAATTGATTTTGACTAAAGTAAAACTAACTGAATACATTTCTGGAAACAGTACTTATGAATTAGTAATACTGATTAAGATGAATTAAACACACAGACTAATTCTGCCCTACAACATGCTGACTTCCATGGAAACTGTGCGTTCATTTAGGGTCTGAGTCTAGCAAGATAATTCTGAATTATTTTTATCTGTTGAATCAAACTAGTCTGTTAAAAAGAATTTATGTGACTAAATAATATGCTATATTTGCCAACATCTATTGAACTTTGAATATTATTTTCTCAAATTAGCAGTGTATTTGCTTAACAATGAAAAAAGTGTCTTTGTAAAACCCATTACTGCTGGGCTGCAGCAAGTCTTAACTAAACAGAGGCGCAAAAAGTGTGACTTGAAACAGTATTTTTATTTCAGTGGATAAGGACAAATTCCAAGATTCACTAACTCTATACCCTGTTTTGCACTTGTTCCCATTTCCCTGTAATGAAAAGTCTGATCCACAAATTTTCTGTCCACTCTGAAAATATTTACAGTGAGGGAGATGGAGTAAACTGAAATGCACTGTGTGGCATTTTCTGTAAGGTGGCACAGAGGTACATTGAAGGAAGAGAAAAGAGTGATTCAAGCAAGTTCAAACAATTGGGTGGACAAATGGTGTTTAAGATTCGGTGTAAGAACAGAAAGAAGGAGTAACTGTGGATATGGAAGCAAATAAAAAATGAGCTATGTTGCCATATGGGTTTCTTAAAGGTAGTATGTGTGAGGTTAACCTTCTTTGCCTGGTATTGGTTCAGACTAATTCAGATGAGGACATCTGCAAAGAAGGACTTGTAAGTGAGCAAAGAAGAGCCTGTGTTATCAGAGGAGATTAAAATAGCTAGGGACACTCAGGGTAGTAAAACAAAGGCTGAGATGCAATTTCTGTCCATAAATAAACCAATGGGGTTAAAAGAGGAGGGAAAAAGTTTTGCTATTAACACAAATATGAATGGATATCATCTGGCAGTTAAAGAGCTTTGGGAAAAGCTTAATGAAGGGACCTGACAGTGTAAGCTCTCCAGCAGCCATCCCATGAGGATGAGAGAAAGAGGAAAACAACTGCCCCAGAGGCCACTTAATGTGAAGCTTGATCAATTCACACATGGGATTATGAAATGTGGGCATGAATGCAGTGCTCACAGAGTTCCTGCTAGTCCTATGTTGCCAACATAATTTTTTTTTTTAAGTACATATCTGTAAATTTTTAACTTAGGAATATAAAATAGAAACAAAACAAACAAACAAACAAACAAAAAATAAAAGCAAAGCAAGAAAGTTTACCAAGAGTGATGAAATAATTTTTTTTCCATCAAAGTATTCCCCCTAAACATTTTGATTACTATTGATATAAAATACTTTTTCATTAGAAAACTCTTGCATTTGTTTCTAGAGGCTCAAGGCAGAAGCAAGCAGAATATCTGGAAGGGACTTAGACATTTGTGCCTCACTGCCACTGGTTGGTCTCCTCTAGAGAACCCAAGCATGCTTGGGTTAGTCTTCGTGTTTCTGCTGAGTAAACAGCTCTTCTCACCTTTTGCTAAATCCTAATAGCATATGATCCAGAGTCTCCCTGCTAGATGTTAACAGGAAAATGCACTGTTTCCTCACCCACAGATGCCTGTCAAGAGGGAGGTTCTAGTCCTCTTTTTGGCCAGAAACTGCATAAGGACAGGGTCTGGCTCATGGCAAGGACATTTGGGGCAGGCAGGCACTGGACTAGTTTTTTGGAGACACCCATGGTTCTTCTATGTATGATCTGAAACAATGGGTTGGGCAAATAATCAGCTGCTACATACTCATAGTTGATCTTACCTTAGGCCAGCTGGGCGCACCAGATGCTCTAATTAGTGAACCATATCATAAGTTTTCTGTTGAAATTGCTTTCCTAATAGAAAATATTCTTTCCAGGAAAACGTTGGTGGAAGAACAGCCACTGATCTGAAGATTTTTCTTTCTGTGTTACTAAAATACAGCTTTCTGGTTAATTGGTTAAAAAAGTTTTAAACAATTTCATTTTTATCAGCAACTCCAAAAATTTTTGTGAATTTCTAAAAATGTGATACTTTTGGAAATCCTTTCTTCTGAAAAATGCTGTGGCTTTGAATTTTCATCCAAGAGTTGGATTAATTTATTTTCTAAAACCCAAAAATATGTAATAGGAAGGGATTTCCATATTTTTGCCAGCCATGGCATTTAGTGGTATTACTGTAATTAGTAATTTTCATTCCTCTTATGTAGAAGCATTCACAAATACCCTAAATTGTAGCAAGGTCTAAATACAAGTTAGTTTTGATAAAATATGACAATCAAAAGGAGAACCTATTTTTTTTAAAAAAAAAAAAAATGAAACAAACTTTGGTCTGGGATCAGAACTTGTATGAAAGTGTCATTACTGGACAGGTCAGAACATGTTAAAAGAAAACCTTTATAGTGAAATAACCAACCTGAAAATAACTAAGTGCATTTAAATGTTCCAAACTTTTGGAAGTTGTCAGGTAGCATAAAGAAAGTGATACACTCAAAACTTGTCCCTTGTACTTCAAGATGCTGTAGGCTCTCCAGTAAAGTCAGTAGATGGATACATACTCTATCTGACACAGGAGCTTGCTGCTAATTGGTAGAGGCCAATAACAAGAGAGAAAAATGAAAAGTCCTGATAAAATAATCTTCAGTTTTCAAGACAGATTTGGTTAAATCTTAGAAACATATAACAAGAAAAGAATTTACAATAGCCATGACCTTGTCCTTGCAAGTAAACAGCACAGAGGCACTGCTTGGAAATTAAATTCTTCACACTGACTGATAGTTAGATGCCATACTTTGAAATTCCTATGCCAACAAGTAAAAGAAATCTAGAAGAAATTCCTGAATGCAAAAGCCATGACACATTCAGGATGAGAAGCCTCTGAAGGAAAGAAGCAGTTGTGGAGTTCAAGAAAGCTCCCTGCTCCTGCATACATACTTGTTGGGGGTATCTCAGATGTTAATCCAAGTACTCATCATGAGGGTCAGTGATAACCCGGGTGCTGATACTAAATCTATATTCCACTCAGCAGAACATCTGCTCTACAGTAGTTTAATACATAGTATATGAAACTAAACATACTGTTATAGAACTGCATAGGCTAAGAGATGGTATGAACATATATATATATGTATATTTATAATTTAAGTTTCTGTGATTCTGGGAGTCCATAGCATAAATGAACTTTGACAAAATACTCCTGTGTTAAACTGAAAGAAAAGTATCTGAGGGTTTGCTTAAGCTTGTAAAGGCAGCATTTCTTTCCTATTGTGTGTGTTCTTCTTATCAGAGGAAACTTCCCCTTCCCCTCTTTTGCCAAAATTTCTAGGCCACAAACGTTATCCACAGTATAATAAAATCCATCTGCTCTCACCTAATGCATGGCAAATCAGTTGGCAACCTGCATTAACATAAAGATGAAATATTTCTTTTGCTGATCAAATCAGCATACATCTACAGTGTCTGAATTAACACGGTTCATGTGACTTACAGGATCGACACTGTGGTGTTGACCCTGCTTTTGGTGGATAAATTATTCACTAGACCTAGTATATGCCAGGACCTGGTGCTGCCAAGGCTTGTGCCCAGCAAAGAGGACTTGGGGAAAGCTGTAGGGCTTCAAATATCTTTTGAGAATAGAGCAAATTTCTGGAGTCACGGGTGAAGGGGTAAAGTAAAAATGATGATAGTCCTCAGGATACAGAAGAAAGACTTTTGTCAGACACTGAATTGCCTCCAGCACTTGCAGCAAGAAGACATGCCACATGATTCAAGCTGTAGCATCCCCATATGCATTTGAAATGCTCTGCCCCTAATCTTTGTTGAAACCTGAATGAAGCAAAAAGATTCAGTCCAATTATTTATAGATCATTAATGGGACAAGTGATTATTTGCCTTTAGAGATGATACCTGCTGAAAAATGATGACATTATGCTCTCTTTAAAGGGATGCTGCAGCCTTTATCAATACTTTTGGTACAATTCATTTCTGTGAACTGCATGTGTGAAGGTTTTACCACTGTCATTATAGATAAGTGCTATGGCTTGGCTGGGAAAACTTGCCTTGATTGCTGCAACATCTTTTGTGTTGCACCCTCTAAATGCATCTGAAGAGCAGCTGAAGTTAAGCTGAAACTTTGGTGAGAAGAAGGGATGATATGATTGCTCCTGCTCAGCTGAAAGTGAAAATCTGTAAGCTCCAGCCACTGCAGTGCATCAAAAATTTCAACAATGTGGGAGACCTACTTCTTGTGCCTATGCAACCCAAGGCACTGTTTCTCTGAAATAATGAAAAACACACTTGGTTTGTGTACTATCTATCTCCAAGCTATAAAATTACATATTTGGCTCATATTTAAAAATTAACCAGGAGAGCCATGTTACTCTTTCTAAAAATGATATTTAAAAAACATAATTACATTATTATATTTTAACTTACTCATATTTAATAACCAGAATACATTCAACGCTGACTTTTTTCTACTCTCAGTTTTTACTAATACTTGAGTCTAGGGTAGCTCAACACAGCTGGAATGAAATACTTCAGCTTTTTTGGCAGCCATTGGATTTGTGTACCCATCAAAACTTCATCTTCTGAGAAGAAAAAGAATTAAGAAAAAGTCATTTGCCCAGTTAATTCTGTAACTATTGATTTCAGTGTAAACCCTCTCCCTCTTTATAAGATTAATTTTACTCTTCCCATGCCCCACAGAAAAAGCTTGTGCCCAGAGAAAAGCTGCTATGAAAGGGATACAAATGAATTTACTTAGATAATTGTAATTCCAGTCAGACTCTGGCACCATGTAGTTCATGTTTTATCATAAGGGACCAATTTCTAAGATTCAGCTATCAGTCTAAAGTGAGCAACACAGAATTTCTCCCCCAGTACTGCAAAGAAAACAGAGTTGACTCTAGTCAAGGGAAGCATACCTGCGACTTTACTCAAGACCTTTGAATAAGTGGAAGTTTTTACACTGTGAGAATAAAAGCATCTGCATCAGCCTCCTCTCCTGGTGCTAGTGTTCAACACATATTTATCTATAAAATGAGGGACTCTTGCCCCTGCAGTCCATCAACAGCGGGTTTGAAGGGGTAACCAAGAGAGGAGTCATACAATCCTGAGCACTGCATTACACAACTGTCCTATTTTTGAGAAGTAGCATCAAACAAAAACCTTAATAGTTTCATTTATTTTGTAGCAGAATCACAGTAGAAGGACTTTCTCCTCCTCTTTTCTTCTAATCAAAGACTGATCAATTAATTCTCATTATCTCTATCTCTGTCACAAAGATAGCATGGTGACACCACCACAAAGCTGTTATAATTTGCCTCGGGCATGGCTGTAATTTGGTGGTGGTTGGAGTGATCACTTGCTATTTTAGTAGGTCTCATCACCCCCATGCCCACAGAAAAATGCTCAAAGACAAAAGTTGTGCACAACAGTAGGATGTAAATAGGTGGCAAAAGTAGTATAAGACTCATTCTGTGCAACCTTCAGATGAGCAAAGCTCAGGAGAATAAATCAAAGCCTCACATACTTCCACAATAGAACTAAAGGCTGCTTCAAACCATCAGGACGGAAACAAGCCTGAAAAATGAAAAAAGCTGGGTTTTTTTCCACAGCAAAATGTATTCAGGGAAAACATCTATGCAGCAGCTGTTATTGGGGCAGAGTGAAGACTGAATAGAAACCCCTCTCCTAGCAGGCTTGCAAAGCAGCAGACCGCTAAAAGTGACCACATCAGGAAACAGCCCTCACCACAGACTCATCAGGGTGAGCTGAGCAGCCATGCATGTGGGAGACCAGTAGGGCTGATCATTACTGGTAGTGCACAGTACAAACAGAAAGCATCTATAGACAATTGAAACCACATTGCATGAATCCCCCTCAAATCACAAGGTTAATGCAGATCCAGCTTTCAACTCAGTGAGCTACATAAACCAGACGAGGTACAGCGAACAATGGCTCATGCGGGTGTCCCAGTTTTTCACCAACAGTGTTAGCCACATTGGTGGTGACTCAATTTGTTTCCATCATATGCTCTTTAGAGTTGCCTCTGGCAGCTTTAATTTTCACGCTCTTTTTCCAAATGATCATTATCCAACTGCAGCAAGATGAGCTGGCACCAAGGAGAAAGCATACAAACCTCAGTTTTCAGGTCATACCTAATGATCTCAGGTTCGAGGGCTGCTTCCCTTCCTCTTGACCCTTCTGGCTCAGTTTCAGAGTTCAGCTTATATAGCATATCATCTTCCTGTACCAGTTGTCTGTAAAGCAAAATGAGTCAGCAATAGCTCTATATAACATTAAAACCCAAAATTGATTGAAAATAGATATTTATCCTATGCATACATGTACCTGCCTTTTATATAGAGTGTTGTCTTTAGTGAAGTA
>JAOEHX010008442.1:0-10066 GCA_025448015.1 Bolborhynchus lineola
ATAGTTATGGGGGGGGGTTGGCTCATTTTCCTTTTAGGCACAGGGAGTGAGTGAATCAGGGAAGGGGTAGTGGCGCAGGGCACTGTCACTCGGGCTGTGGTGCGTTGCTCTGTGTTGTAGGCGATAGCTGGGCCAGTTCCCGCAGTGATTCCAGTATCCCTCTTACACTCGGTGTGGTTTGGGAAGTGAGTCATGGATCAGTTCATTCCCTTTGGGCTCAAAGGCTGTGTATGGATGTATCTGTGCCCTCTCCTCGCACAGAGGTGCTCAGCTCCCTCCTCACTGCAGTGCTTCAAGCTCTGCTGCTTACCTGCAGCTCCTGCAGGTGCCTAAGTCTTGCACAGAGCCTCTTGTGGCATCTGGGAATGCTCCAGGTAGTGCCCGTTCTCCAGGGGAGCTGGCACTGGAGCTGCTCTGTCACTGTGCTCTGCTGAGCACCGGAGCCTCTCTTAGCAAAGCTGTTGCCCTGCCTGTGTAAGTCCTCCCCCCTTGGAGCACACCAGGCACTTGTCTTTGCCTTTCATCTGCTTCGAACACAGGCTGAGTGCATCAAAGGAGGGAAGAGCCTTCAAGCACTTGAGGGATTTACACTGCCTGCAAGCGTGGAGGGATGGGGAAGAGACAGCTGCAAGCAGAGCTTCATCCCCTGCCAAGCCCCATCCACCCCAGCGGGACGAAGGGCTCTGCCCCTCTCAGTGTTGGAGCTCCTGTCCCTGCTGAGGGCTGGCTGACACCTCGGTGCTCCAGGACTTGGCCATGCTCTGTCCTCGAGCAGTTCCCCCACCATGGAAAGGGGAAAGCAGCAGCCAGAGCTGGAGCGGTGTTCCAGAGGCTGTGGCTCTCCCTCGGGTAGCAGAGTAGTTGGGTATTTAAGTACAAATGTGAGGCTTCCCTCTGCTTCTTGTGGTGCTTTGGCTGTTTGCTTCATGTAAGCTCGAGGCAGAGGAGCAAAACGAGTGGAGGAGCATCCCTTGGTTGTTGCTGTAGTACAGCATTAGCTTTAGTCCCCTTGTTTTCACTTCCCTTGCTCACGGCCCTCAGTAAGAGGTTGCTGTTCCAGTTCCTGCTTTCCTTGCCCCTTCTGGGCTGTTGAACTGAGCACTAACAGGGCAGGAAGGCTCACGGCTTTGGGCTGGGTTGGGCACAGTCACACTTCACAGTGCCTGGTGCTGACAGATTGGGGCATGTGGCTGTACTTCCCTTTGGATACTCCAAGTACTGGCCTCACCTACAGGAAATGCATCTCCTGTGCAGCTGTGAGCTCCCCTGGAGCACTCTGAGACCCAGCCAGGGTGCTGGGTCCCTTCACCCCCTTGTCCTATGGTATCTCTCACTTTCCAGCTGTGTTTACAATAGTTTCTCTCCTCCACCGTCAGCACCACCATAGGAACTGCCACAAGTGCTGCTGTGGTCACTGACACGTGAAGATCACTGCACTGTCACTGCTTGATGCTCCATTTGTGACCTGATGTCTGTAATGACCAATTCCTGCCACTACCGGGGGCTGCCCTGAAATAAAGTGCAACGATTCCTGTGTGCTGGGGGTGTGGAGCTGAGTTATTTGGCTGCTGTGGCTCCAGAGCCTTCCTGCTGCCCCAGGCCAGGAGCCACTCACCCTCCGTTTGTGCCCTCCCGTGAAGCAAAGCTCCCTACTGCTTGGCTTCCAGTTCAGTTTCCAGCGTGGTGCTTGGGACCCCCTCCACCTGCCTACAAGGGAAGTAGCAAACAATAAGAAACACTTTATTTTAACTTTACAACATATAAATAGACAAATCTGTGCTTTCCAACGGAGCTTTTCCTCCCTTCCCAGCCCCAGGGTCCTTGGTGCAGTGTCCCAGCCCCTGTGGGGCTGAGCTCCCATCCTGGAGGTACAAATCCAGTGGGAATGACCCCGGGCCCGGCTGTCATCTGCTCAGGTCCCGGCTGGCGCCACGGCCGCACAGCATCCTTTCCTCTGCGGAGAGGCCGGTGAAGAAGGGATGCAGGAGGGCTTCCGAGAACGTGATCCTCTGGGAAGGCTCAAATTCCAGCATCCTCCTCATCAGGTCGAAGAGCTGTGCGTGCTCCAGCGAGTCGTGCAACATGTAGGTCTGCAGGAGAAGGGGGGACAGAGAGGAGGGTACAGCACGCTGGCAGGACAGGCACCAAACAGCATCCCTCAGCTGCACCCACTCCAATCAACTTCTACAGAGGAGAGCTCTGGGGCTCTGCAGAAGGCAGTTCCTAAGGGAGAGTCCCATCCTGAAGCCCCCCACTGCCACCATGGGGAAGGATCAGTGCAGCCAGGCCTCCAGCAGCACCTACCCGCAGGGGCTTGCAGTTCTCTTGGACGTATCTCCCATCGGATGTGTTCTCATCCCAAACCAGGTTTCCATTGTGGAAATACTTTTGCTTCCTGCCAAGGGAAGGTGGTGGTAGTAAAGCTGCTCCTGGGATGTGTCCAGCGCATCCCCCATAGTTATACCCGTGTAGGAGAGGTCCAGTGCAAGCACATTGGAGTTGCAGCCTCAACCATCAGCCACAAACAGTTGTCTGGGCTGGCTGAGGGCAGGAGGAGGCTCTCACCGAGTTCTGTGGATCATGTGGGATGGAATTGGCCCGAGGATCTTTTCCATCATGACGAGATGCTCCCGGTTCTCATGGGTCTGCAAAGGGAAGCAGCAACGGGGCGTTAGTTCAGAGCTTGGGAGAGCTGAACACAAAAGGTCTGCCACCTGCACAAGAGCAGGGAAGAAGAGACAAGCCTCTGGAACGACACAGTTCTGCCCCCTTCCACCTCTTGGTTCTATTCACAGGCACAGTGAAGAAACCAGAGGTGATCCAAGCGTTGTGCTTCCAGGAAACGCACAGTTCCTCGAACCCTGAGCTTCCCTGGGCTTCCTTCCAAACTCACCTGATCTTCAGTGCCTGCTCTGCATTTCGCTTCCCTTCCCCTAAGTCACTGAGGACTTCGAGGTTACAGTGCCCCTTGCAAGAACCATACCTGGAAGAGCGTGAAGCCTCGGTAATACTCAAAGAGGATGCAGCCGGTGCTCCAGACATCGCACGGCTGCGCCCAGCCCAGCTCTGCAAAGGGAATCATAGAACCACAGAATAGTTGGGGTTGGAAAGGACCTTAAGATTATCCAGTTCCAACCCCCCTGCCATGGGCAGGGACACCCCCCACTAAACCATGGCACCCACAGTCACTGAGTGCTCCCAACACATTCCCACCAGATTTCTCCTAGTTCCTTGTTGCAGCTGCAGGGGTTACACAGAAACAGACCTAGAAGTGACCTGTGCACTCCCTGGTGCTGGGCAAACACTGGTGAGTCTCCCCCAGACACTTCTGTTCCAGCTTATGCTGACTCCACATTCCCCTGCAGCCAGTTCAAGCACTTTCCAAGTCCCACAGGCTTTCCTCTTTGCACTCCATACCCTATCCATGACTACACCATCAGGACCTCGGGATCACCAGCGACACATGGAACAGGCTTTCCCCAAGAACCGGGGTGCTCTGAAGCTGGTTTTCCAGCATTCCCTGGGGTGAGGGCTCTCCTCCATCCTCCAGCACTCCCGGAGCACTCACCCAGGATCACTTCTGGTGGCCGATAGTGCCGGGTGGCCACGATCGTGGTGTGGTGCTCGTGGTCGAAGGTGGCGCTGCCGAAGTCAGCCACGCGGATGCTCGTGTTCCGAATGGATTTCTCCTCGCAGCTCTGCAAGCAAAGAACCCCTCAGTGCCTCTGGGAGCTGGTCCAGGGTGAAGCTGGGCTTTGAGAGGAGCCCTGGCCCCAGAGCTGCTGTCTCTGCGCTGCTAAGGACAAGGGTTGTAACTGCGAAGCTTTGAGCCCTTTACATCTCAGCGCTGAGGAAAGCCCCCAAATGCTCCTGCACGTTGTGGACTGGAGCCACGAAAGCAGTCCTATGGCTTTTAGAAGACATGGGAGAGGGAAAAGGCCAGTTTGTCCCCATTGACCAGGCTTCTAAGGCCTGGTGGGGCATGCAGGGAACAGGGAAGATCCAACGTCTGCAGGGAGGGAAGGGCAGGCTGCTCCCCATCCATTGGACACAACCCACCTTTTTCTCATTGTAGAGAGTGTCAAAGTCCGAGTTGACAAACAAGATGTTTTCTGGCTTGAGGTCGGTGTGAGTCAGTTGGTTCTCATGTAAAACTGCCCCGGAGTGGAGAGCAGAGGGAAAAACACACCATGAAGCACCCAAACCACATCCAAGCACCAGCCCAGCTCCAACTCAGCTCCCTCCCATCCCACCCTTCGCCCCGGACACATACATCTCAAGGCATGGCAGAGCTGGTAGGCCATGTGTCGGATCTGAGGCAGAGGGTATGGCTGGAAGTTGTTCTCCTTCAGGAACTCAAAAGTGTTCTTGCCCAGCAGCTCAAAGGCAATGCACATGTGGCCATGGAAGTTGAACCAGTCTGACATCAGGACACAGAGGCTGCGGGGAGGGTTGACATCAGGCAGGGCAGTTCTGCACGGTTTGCCTACTTCAGAAGTGGTTGGTGAGCAACAGCTCTGAGCCAGCTGACTCAGCAGCTCTCCGCTTGCAAACCTCATGACGAGTTTGGCACAGGGGGCCCAGGGAAGCTGTGGCTGCCCCAGCCCTGGCACTGCTCAAGGCCACATTGGACAGAGCCTTGTGTGGCATGGTTTAGTGGGAGGTGTCCCTGCCCATGGCAGGGGGTTGGAACTGGATGAGCTCTAAGGTCCTTTCCAACCCAAACCAGGCTGTGGTTCTGTGGCCCAAGCACACCACTTGTCTGCAAGGATGTGGTACCCAGGAGCCTGGTAGGAACTTACAATTTGTTCTCTTTATCCTTCTCTTTGATCTTTTTGAGGACATTGATCTCCAGCCTGGCTGCCTCTCGGTACTTGCCAACGTTCTTTATGATCTTCAGTGCCACCTGGGATTTGCCTCTGTAAGGGAACAGACCAAAGGATGGAGTCAGAGACAAAGCCCACGTACACCCGTCCTCATGCACGCAGCGAGGGCACACCCCAGTCACGTCTGCCTGGGTTAAGAGGCTTAGTCATGCTCTCAAGGGCTGCCAGAGATTGATGCTGCTTGGCCAGCAGTTAACTTGAAGGGAAAGGCTGCTGCTGGGTAACACTCCGAAGGGCTGCAGCCACCTCCCCTCTCCAAGTGTGCCAGAGGGATTCCCAAGGCGATCCAGCAGCTCCTTCCAGCTCAGAGCCAGACAAGGGGTCAGGAAGAGGCAGGGGGTCAGGCGTAATCACAGGAGAGGTTAAAACAGAGGAGTACCCCGGCACATGAAGAGGTCGCTTTCCCCACTGCCTGGCCCATCCCTCTGCTGCAGTTAATGCAGTGGAACAGGCTGAGCCGGAGCACTTGGCTACATCCCTGCTTCCCTGTGAACCAGGCCCCTTTCCACTTGCTGTAGGAACCAAATTCAACAAGTGGGAGGTGACAACTGCCCCCAGGCCCAAACTGTGACCCTTGCGAGCACCTGAGGCACCAGGGACAAGCCCTTTGGAGGGGAAGGTGCCCACCTGGCGTGGTCCACGCACTCCACCACCTTGCCAAACGTGCCCTCGCCCAGGCTGCCGACGATCTCATCTAGGAGAGAGAACAGGAGCGGACGTGAATGCGGGAGCCCGGGCGGGAGCTGAGGTCCTGCCTCTTCCCAGCAACACCACGGCAAAGCAAAACCAAAGCATCTCAGTGCTACCCTCGTTAACACTCAAGTGTCTACCGGCTGCCTGAGGCAATTTACTGCTGGCTCCAGTTACAAGCAATCAAACAGCAGAGCCCCCTCGAGTAGAGAGAGGGATCTGCTCTAACACGGGGATAGAAAGAGGTAAAGTTTTACGAAAGGTGGCTGTACATCGCTCGTGAAGCCAATCGCCGATCCTGCACACCAGGTGACCTTCCTTGTCATCTTCCACGCTCCTGCTGCGCTTACTGCTCTGTTGGCTTCTCTGTACACACCGCCCCCCGCAACGGCACACGACCGGTTCCCAGCGGCGGGAATGTGGTGGCATTCAAAGGTTGGAGATGACGGTGCGTCGGGTTTTCCAGATGCCAGCATTTCATAAGGCACACAGCATATATAACGATAGGGATATTGCAAGGGACACGTCAAGACACAAACTGACTTCAAAACAGAAAAGTCATCAACAGCTACAGGTACGTAAAGAAAACTCGCTCATAGGCTACGCGGAGGGAAAATGCCCCCCTCTTCTTGGGCCGCATGGTCTAGGGTGAGGTGCCCGTGGCAGGGGCTGGAACTGCATGAGTTGAAGGTGCTTTCCAACCCAAAGCAGGCTGGGCGTCTATGAGCCTCGGAAGGGAAGCAGCAGCTGGGATGCTCAGCTCCGAGGCACCACCGTTCCCCAGAGAGCAGCAGATCCCGAGGACGCTGCTGGAGGCGGGAGGAGAAGGGCTTTGCCTCACTTTCTCCACCGGCAAACGTGATGGAGGGTACCTGGAGCTGTCAGTTTGGACAAGCTGCCCAGTAGAAGCCAGAGTAGCAGTTCTCCCTCTGAGGAGCCCTTTAGTGCCTCGGTTAACACATCACCACCTACCCCAGTGTCCTGCCCTTCCTGACAGAGCTAGCTACTCGCTGCCCCAAAATGCACACACCTGGCTCGGTGCAAACAGGCCCAGGGCTGCAGGATGCAGCTTTGAGCCTGGGAGGACTGTAGCTGAATGAATCCCTAGGGACCACCTCATTCCAGGCATCCCCTAGAGGTATGAGGCCACATTCCCCACTGCTACCTCCAGCTTCTACTGGAAAACCAGCCGAACGTTCCTGCTGGGACCTGGGGTCCACAAAGCAAGACTCTGCCCTAATGCCTGCTCTGTTTCTATTCAGCCTTCAAAGTAATTTACAATCTCCACAGCCAAGGAAATGAATCCAAAGCTCACCATTCCCAGGTGAGCATTCCTTCTGTGCCCCCCCCAGCTAGTCCGGAATAATGAGCTACAATCCAATCCCTAAAGGTCAACTGAAGGAGGAGAAGGGGGAGAGGACAGTGAAACAGACGTGACGCTTCCAAGGGTTGAGATCACCCCAGCCCCAAACGTGCACCTCGTTATCATCATCACACGCACACCCCAACCACACCAGAGGGTTTCCATCTGGAGCCTGGCTCTTCCTAAAACAAGACTTAGGAAGTCAACTGGAAAGAACTAGGAGGAGGAAAGCAGAGAGCTCCCGGCCATGCAGCATCCACTGACTGCAGGGATCAGGACTCCCCCACCGAGCTGTCATAACACAAGCAACAAACGTGTGGAAGATGGAAATGCCCCTTACAGGAGAGAAAGGGTGAGGCACAGACCTCCCAACGCTTCCAGGGTATTCCCAGGAGCAGCCTTCCCGCCCCCTTCCAAATATTCCCTATTAATCCTAGGAAGGAGTGGACAAAAGGCAACTTTCAAGCTACTTGTATGGAAACAGGGAATGAGGACGTGCACATCCTTGGAAGGCAGAAGCCTTTCCCCGTGCCCAGTGGGACAGGGGTTAACACCACCAGGGCTACAACTTGGGCTGATTGATCCCATCTGCTGTGGGATGCTGGCACAGAGTCAGCTGGATGTGCTCCCATGGGAGCTGGGTACCAGTGCTGCATACCAACCCCCCGAGGGGCTGCAGGGAGCACAACAGAGCCCCGGCCATGTCTGAGCCCCACCAGTGCGGGTCCCTGCAGCCAGGCTGGCCTGGGCCAGGGCTCCCCCTCGCTGGCCCTGTCACGTGTGTGCCATCTGAAGCCTCCCCTGATCCTCTCCTGGCTGCACCGAGCACAGAGCTTGGGTTCCTCACATATTCAGGCTACACAGGGGCTGGACTCGTGCGAAACCAAGACCTACAAACACACCCTGCTCAACAAGACACAGGTTCTGGACTTGTACATTCCACATGGCAATGAAACACACACAGGAATGGGATCAGAGGTACTCACCCAGTGCTCCGAGCTGGAAGGAGGCAAAACAGTTAAAACCCTGAGCAATCCTCAGCTCATTCTGGATGCTACTCACCGAGGAGGTACTGCTACAAGACCTGGTCCTGCGCTTCCGGCAGCGGTGCTGGTACTTCCTGGCACGGTGCTGCTCCCGGCCTCTGGAACGCCGCCAGTTCCGCGCACGGGTCGAGTAATAATCCTCTCCAAAGGACGGGCTTCGCTCTTCCAACCTGTAGGCATCGCTGTCCCGCCTGCACCGCCGGTGGTACTGCATCCTGTCGTGGCTGCGGCACAAGCAAGAACGGCTTTGTGAGCCTGGAAAAGACACGGTCCCGATGGAACCAAGCGGCCCTGGCAACAGGGACACAACAGGAGGGTCCCAGCTCCAAACACCCCCCTGCTGCAGCTCACGTGGTTTGAAGAGGACGTGGTGTGGTGGTAAGGGGATGAGGGGGGAAAGCACCCACTTGGAGCTGGATCCGAGCTGCCTGCATCACCTGAGCCGCCTCTGCCACCTCACACAGGTGCTGGGTAACAGCCCCCAGGAGCATCCCTCATTAGTTCTTCACCCAAAGGAGGACTGAAGCCAGCAGTGATGCTGCAGTCACTGCCCCAGGGGGACTGGAGGCCCCAAGCCACCAAGCACACACACACACCCCTGTGAGGTCATGAGCCACAAGGAAGACTTGGTCTCCATGGTGTAGTCAAGCTCCTGGCCCATGCTCCATCAGCCAGCAGCATCTCAGACTGGAGCTGTGCTTCTAACCCAGGACTGATAACACTCCAAGCCCTGTGTCACAGCGCAAGTGAGAAGCTGTGGTTTAGGTAGGCGATGTTCCCACATGGATACTCGACCCCAAACACCCCCTTGGGAGTCTCCAATGTGGACTTTTAAGATCCAGAGGCACAGAAAGAACAACCTGAAGGACTCAAGTACAGAGGAGACCCATGAGCCTTGAGTTTAGGCTGAGGATAAAGGGGCAGGAAGGTTTTCACTAAGCCTGGGGCCATCCCAAGCTGTCCCACAACCCCCATTCAATGGGAAGACGGAAAGTCCACTGTGTGCACCAGGAGCGCTTCCTGATCCGCTTCTTTCAAGTAACCCCAAGCCAGAAATTCACCTGTAGAACGTGTTTGGAAGCCAAGGATGAACCCAGCTCCCTTCTGGCTGCACTGGCTCCGGCACCATGGAGCAGCGAGGACCCAGCAGCCTGTTTCAGTCCCCATCTATTCCAGAACCCTCACTGCAGCTCCCGTTAGCAGAGCCCTTATCCAGCACCTGACTGTCCCTGTGGGAATGCTGAACAAAGGGAGGTAAAATCCAGAGCAGGAAAGCTCTGTTGGCAGCGCTGGGTCCTTTCTGAGAGCACAGGTGAGGGAACAGCCGCTCGCTATCCCATTTGTAATCCCTGGAGGAGGAAGGGGGCTGTCGGGACAGAAGGGCTCCAATGCCCCCACAGCATCGCCACCAGGAAGCACCATCCCAGGGCAGTGTTAAAGGCAGTGCTTTGGGGAGAGCTTCAGGGCTGATGTTGCGGCCGGAACGCAGGAGGGATGCTCACACCATTAAACCCTTCACATCCACCGCTGGGATTTACGGGTTTAAAGCCGAGCTGCAGCCAGGAAATGAAAGCTGCTGCTGAGACAGCGCAGGTTGGGGGACCGGAGTTATGGGATGGAAACGGCCTCAAAGCTGCACCAGAGGGGGTTTGATGGAACTGAGGAACAATTCCTTCCCCAGAGGGTGCTCAGCATTGGAACTGCCCAGGGCAGGGCTGGAGTCACCGTCCCGGCAGTGTGCACACACCGTGCAGCCGAGGCCCCCAGTGCCGTGGGTCAGTGGTGGCCTCGGCAGTGCTGGGGACGGTTGGACCGGATGAGCTTAAAGCCCTTCTCCAGCGCGGTTGGTTCCCCGCTCCCGCTGCCCATCCCTGCCCTCACCTCCGGGACCGTGACCTCCGGCCGAGCTCCCTGCGGGGGGGCTCCCGCAGCCTCCCCTCGCAGCCGTCCCTGCTGCGGGACCTCCTCCTCTTCCAGCGATGGCCCAGGCAGCCCTGGGGCTGCGGGGACCGGTACCTCCTGCAGTGGTGCATCTGCGGGGACCCCCGGGGTCCGGCTCAGCACCGCGGCCCGGCAGCGCC
>JAOEHX010008444.1:0-17877 GCA_025448015.1 Bolborhynchus lineola
TCCATCCCTGGTGGTGTTCAAGGCCAGGTTGGACAGAGCCTTGGGTGATATGGTTTAGTGGGAGGTGTCCCTGCCCACAGCAGGGGTGTTGGAACTAGATGATCATAAGGTCCTTTCCAACCCTAACTATTCTATGATTCTATATTAGATATTAAATCTATGTGAAAAGCATGGTTAAGCACTCACAACATCCACACAAACAACTGATGCCTATGTTAAGCCTGAAGAGGTAGCCTTGAATCTGTTCTCTTTGCTGATACAAAATGCAAACTTGAATGCTGATCTGTAGTATCAGAAATCACAATATGCACTTCCTATGGAAAACACTGTTCCTAATGACCACTGTGAGTTCATAGCCTTCTATTCAGAGGAAGTTTTCACCTTGGCAAAACTCCAGAAATCAAATATGGTGATTTTACTTTAAATTACCTTCCAAGGAAGAATTAGACTAAGTAAACCAATTTGAAGTACAGTGACAATGCTATATGCATCATCCATTTCTAATCATGTCTCATTCTTCTATAATGTATGAACTAAACCATCTGGAAAAATGCACGGTACTGGCTTCCATCCGGACAGCAGACAAGTAATCTCCTTGCTAGGGCTCAAAAAGCACAGGTTACCAGACCTGTGTCTCACCTATACAGCTTTATGCATTTACCTAGACTGCAACAGATCAATGAATAGCTATCTCTCCAAGTTTGCCCAAGATTATCTCATGCTCTGCTAAAAAAATCACTGGCTTGAGAATATTCTCTGTTTGAGTTAAACAGAACAGCTGTCCACTTTTGTTGCCAATTAGTAGTTCACTGTTCAGCATACACATGTTTAGGAAGTGGATGAGGACAAATTAAAAATTAAGGCTTAGGCATCAAGAAGTCATAGCAGGTAAAAATAGTGTTCTGTGGCATATAGGTGAAGTTGAAAACTAGTAGGCAGAGTAACTAGAAGAGACAAACAAACATTATAGAGTAGAATCCTCAGCAAACACAGTGATTGATGCCACCAGAGGAAAGAGACTGCTGACCTCGTTTTCTCTCTACAATTATATTTATGGACTTTGAGTTTGGATGACAGAAGATGTCCAAGGCATCAAGCCTGAAGATTCAAAGCGTGACTTCTATTTGTTCCATGCCAACATGCACAACAACCTGTCAGGGACCATACAGAAGAAGAAATAACAAATAACACCAAGTACTGTATCCTAGATTAATAAATTCGATGGCTGAAAACAGCCTTGTGGTTTTCATTAAAATAACAAAAGTTTATTTGATGCACAAAGAAACTAATAAAAGATACATTTATTATTTTTAGAAGTATATATTACCTAAGCCACAACTGCAACTTCGGTGATGCAGAAAACCTCATACTTAAAAATACTTAACAGCCATCTAATAGGAACATACACTTCGGAGCAGGAAAATAAAATGTCTACTTTTAGACAAGTGGAAAACCAAGCAAATAATTACTGGCTCTGCCATCATAACATGGAATAATACCTTGGAAACTAAAGGCCGTGTTTTCGGCTCATTGAAGTCAGTGAGTACATTTTTTTTACAGGAACTTTAAAGCTATACTTTGAAACCAAAATGTGTTTCCCTGAAGTTGGGTTTTTCCTCCAGAAGAGTCAATAATAACTTGAGAGGAACTACAACATTACAGCTTCCAAGAAAAAAAACCTCAAAGATTTTTAATCGTCCAATATTTTGGGAACATGGAACCAGAACATCTGGGTATGTACTTGTAGCTTATTAATACTATGAATCAAGCAATTATTTTTAGTTCTGAAAACACTCTAGAGTAAATCACACTTAAAAGAAAGTAATTTTGGATGGACCTTACAGAATTACTGACCCTAAAACTTAAAATGTATAATTTTTATTTAGATCACTTAATTGATGTCACACTTTGATCTAGCAATAGATCCAAAAAAAGCATTTAGACATTGTAACTCTAACCTTCTCAGCAAGAGGAAGAGCCTAAAATTTCTGAACTGCCTGGGAATACTTACTGGAGGAAACTCCCAGCTCTACACATAGCCATGACACCACAAACAAAAGATTTTGAACTCAGAAAACACATCAGATTTCACTTATCAAGTGAAATCCCTAATAAAATACAACCTATTGGCATAGCATGGAAAGAAAAGAAAACAAAAACAAACCAAATAAATGCACAAATACACACTCCTTTATTTATTTTATTTTCTGACCAACATTATACATCTTCCCTACCACTAAATGCTTCCTTTTGCTGTCGATTCAAGTCACAAAGTAAAAGAAGAAATGCACATAAAAGAATAAAGATGACAGGAATTCACATCCTTAGAACACCACCAAGTCATAGAATCATAGAATAGGTAGGGTTGGAAAGAACCTTAAGATCATCTAGTTCCAACCCCACTGCCATGGGCAGGGACACCTCCCACTAAACCATGTCACCCAAGGCTCTGTCCAACCTGGCCTTGAACACCACCAGGGATGGAGCATTCACAACTTCCTTGGGCAACCTAGCCTCACCACCTTACAGTAAAGAACTTCTCATCAACCAACACCCCCAAGTCCTTCTCCTCAGGGCTGCTCTGAATCTCTTCTCTGCCCAGCCTGTCTCAATTGCATGAGGAATTAACTGCTGCCAAATAGGACTAAAGGAACACATAGCTTCTGAAGTGCTTTTCACAGAATCATTAGGGTTGGAAGGGACCTCGGAGGACCATCCAGTCCAAGCCCCTTGCCAAGGCAGGGCCACCTACAGCAGGCTGCACAGGAAGGTGTCTAAGCATGTTTTGAATGTCTCCAGAAAGGAGAAGCACTAAGCTCACAGATGACCAGAGTGACCTCTCCACGATCTTAGGAACTTGTGAAAGAGTATTATTAATTTGTGTAGTAAATACAAGGGACCTGTATTTACTACACAGATTAATATTAGTACAGTTAATACAAGTCCCTTGTATTTACTATACACAGACATGACATACTATACATGACACAGACATATTACATGAGATACTTATCTCATAGCAGCAAACTGCACATCCAGCACATTTAACCTAGGAATTTCGCTTAGCAAGGTCTGTTAAAAATCAGTATGTGCACTATGTTCTCTCATGCCTGAAAATGTGATAGAAGTTGAAATAATGATGTTTCTAGACAGTGACAATGAAGACTAGGATAAAAGTGATAAAAGATATTTGCACGCCACACTTCAAAGAATGACAAGAAGTTCCCATTTTTATTCTGTGTTTAGGCATTCAAATATTTCATTTCAACTGAAAAAAATACTCTAGAGTTAATGCAAATACGTAATTTACTCAAAGCCTGAAAGAAAAACCCAAACCCAAAACCGAATGCTTCTCTGAAGAGGCTGCTGGCTCTGAATATGCTAGTAACAGCGTAATGTTGAGTATATATGGAACCAGAATAATGCCATCAAATGTCTGTAATAACAACATCATCAAAAAATATTAAGATGTTGTGGTATGCCCAGGAATAAATTCTAAGGACAAATGGTCTATAAGACTGTTAACAAGTCTATAAATACATGGTCATTGGGTTAGAGATCCTCTATAATAATATCCTCTCATTTTCTTAGCATTATCTACAAAGTGCCTTGGAAAGGGTTCAAATCCTGTGCTATATAAAGCAAGATGACTCTTTCCGATTTCAAGAACACAGTATATCTATCACTGCACTGCTAAACTCGGCATTTCCAAGTGTTACTATCCTTTCTGAAGAAACCCTTTCTGCAATGGTAAGATTCAGCTATGTAATCACATCAAAGGCAGTGAAAAATATGTATTCTATTCAGGACTTCAGGTAGTCTTCATTTCTGTTACTTGACTTTCCAAATTAAAATGATTATTACTTCTTATAAATAATTTCAGCAGGAATAACTGACAGTTTAAGCTAGTAGAAGTCTTATCTTATATCAAGGACAAAAGCATTATTGGTGTTCCTGGTTAACACATACTTAGACAACAGAAAACTCAGAGGAAGGATAACATTAATTTTCTAGAAACCATGCACATTTAAAATGTCCACAGTACAGGATCCTTCACTACTGGGAAATATGGTACTGAACATATCAATTGATTGTCCTACTAATTAATTCAAGAAGAACAAAAAGAACCATTTAGATAAGCTTCTTAGTAATAAAGTCACTGGCAGTGGTATTATGTATGGATACTGGCAACCATAAGGCCCACAGAGGATGGCCATGGAGACAATGGTTGACTCAAAGCCAAATCCTAGGAAATTTCTTCCTCTCTGAAGATGCACTCCCATACTAGACTTTATCCAAAATACAATAACTGAAGAATGATTTAGAAAGGGTAGTGTTACTTTCTCCCTTCCTTTACTGCCACCTTAGACGGCATTCACATCTCCCAGTCAGATCTAGCAGTCACCCATTCTAGACCAGTTAATTTTCTTTTGCATTTGAGAAATTATCTAACACATCCTGAAGCTTCATAATCATTAGATCAACTGGAAGAGACAGAGAAGAAAAAAATTAATAAAACTCAGGGAACAGGAAAAAGGAGCTCCTCTCTTGGCAGCCACCAACAGCTAAGGCAGGTATGTGTAGAGCAAAATGCAGTGTGAGACTGGACCCTCAAGAGGTTAAGGTCTTCAAACTGACTGCTCAGAATGTTGAAACTGCTGGAGACTCCTGCTCAATACATTTGAGGTCAGATACAGAGATTTATCCTGTGAAGTGCGTCCTCAGGCTGAATGCCTTAGTTTCTTCTTATGGGAAAAAGATGCATAGCAAATCCCTTTGTAACATAGCTTACTCTTAAAGTCAACATCACTGAAAGGCCTGGCAACCTGAAACCTCTGGTTTTCGTATTTCAATAAGAACTAAAAAGAGATTGTTGCCTTAACGTCCACTATCATGCCCTTAGATTAGAAAAAACACAGACCTACACTTATGAATATATTTAAAATGCACACTAGTTGTGTAGAATGTATATGCCATACATTAAAATCAATACCACATACAAACCTACCACCCTATCCACAAACCGTATCACCACCCTATCCACAAACCGTACCAAAAATTCAGGAATTCTTCCATGGAATCAATTTATGTGATAACAGTTATTTGGGATACTACTGCTACCCTAAGTGTACCAGCTACCTAGGGTACTTTTGCGGCTATTAGTATAAAATACTGTTCAGTAGCCAGGACTTCAAAGCAGCAGAAGCCTTTTCAATTACCGTATGCCAAATATTCCCTGAAAGGCTCAAGCAACGCTTACACACTTGCATGCTTACATACTTAAACAAAAAGATACAGTAGTTGATGTGGGTAATTTTAATATGGCTTACTTTGACATGACCAAATAAATTTAAAGTTAAGTCACACCAAATACAGTTTAACCAAATTAATAGCCTCCATGTAGCCCTTTGAGCTGCGTGTATAAGCAGCACAGAAAATATAAAATAAATCTCTGCAGTAAGGTAAAGAACTGAGGCATGACAGCTAATGGTACTAAGACAGATAAAGGTTCATGTCCTGTTTTAACAGGTTCCAAAACATGCTTGGTAAACAAGCAAGAGGCATGCACAAATACCAAGGAAGAAGTGAAAGTAACAAAAAACAGTGGCTGAGGGGAATTAACTTCAATAAAGACAAAAAACCCTACTGGTAGCAATGGCTCTAAGCAGAAAGAAAGGCAGCCAGATACAGCTAAGATTATCTGACAACTGATATAAAGGGAGGCTTTCGCTCTTTTGCTCAGTTTACAGCCTAGAAGTCCCTGAAAGACTGTGGAGTTATTGCTGCCTTCTAGTCAGCAAGCTGAGAACTTGGTTCTCAGAGGGTAAGGAAACACACAATAGCTAGATCCTTGGAGGAGACAAAGCAAATAGGATCTATCTTCCAGTTACTGGGACAACCTTGGTAGTTAGCTGCTAAGAACCTCTGTGAAAACATCATTACTCATTGTACTCTTGCACATCTTACTTTACTTCCGTCTCAACTTAAAAAAAAAACAACCTAAAACAAACCAACCAACCCAACACTAATTTACCTGACACCTGTTGAAACCTTTAGTAGCTGCACAAACAGCACGCCTGTTTTCTTCTTCTTTTTGTTGCTGCTCCATAGTCTTTTGGTCAAGTGCAATCCTGTATTTGTCATGAAGACCATCTAAATTAATTAAAATTAAATTTAGTTAATATTCTTGGACATAATGTGCTAGAGAAGTAAGCCAATATAAGAGAGAGGGGGAGAGAGACAGACAGAGGAGTTCCAGGCATTGTAGGCTGAATTACATAGGATTTCCAAATCCTACCACCAAAGCTTTCCATCTTGGAATTTCACATGATTCATTAAATCATTATGTAACCCATCTTAACAGTATAGAAGTTAAAATAAAAAAGTATGATAAGTACTGCAGAAAAAAATGTTTCATGACAAGCTAGAAAAGAAAATTTGGTATTATTGATCTGCTATAGAACAGCAAAAACTGGACAATTTGGTCTGATGAAGTAAACATATCATCTGGGATGCAAAATATAGATGATTTTTCAGCATGCTCCAATACATCATTTGAGGCATGAAACAAATGAAACCTACGTAATATTACAATCATGTTTTTAAATTTATTTCTTAAGTGAGACAACTGAACACATTACAGCTTGTGAAGTAAAAATTGCTGCAGTATTTCTAAGTTAAATATTGAATATATTAAAATACTGCTATGTCAGACTGACACAATGAGCTATACGATATTTTTGTCAGATACACAAGAATTTCAGAAAAAGGAGATTAAAACCTCATTATCTTCCTTTGTTACCTGCAAATTTTTGATCAGCTAATGCATTCTTTAAGTCCTTCTGCTGCTGAAGAGACCACTCTCTTAACTGCTCCTTTTGAAATTTCATCCTCTGATCATAGTTTAAGTCTTCACCCAAAAACTTCTGCATGCCAGATACAGTACATCGAGGATCATCGTCTGAAAGTCGGGCAGGTCTGTCCTTCTTTAGGGCTTGTGGATCATTCAGATCAAATTCACGTCTTGTTTCTGGCTTCTGCAAATTCTTCTGAAACTCACTGACAGCCTTATTTACGTTTCTGATATCATTTTTCTGTCGTTCTTCTAACATACACATGATCTTGTCATTTTGCTTCATTTCATTAGCTAGAGAAAAACAAACACAATGAAAACACAACTCTTAGAAGTGCACATGTAAAATGGAAAATAAAATTTTGAAGAGGAATAAATAGTATCTAAGTCTTCAAACTTTTATACCCTAGGAAAGAGTACTTCATCTAGGAGTATCAGCCCAGCACACACTCTAATGTCAGTAACATTTACTTTTAACATACTTTCAGTTTTTTAGGTATCAATTCTCTTATTAATGCTACAATGAAATACATGCACGTGAAGTAAGGACAATAAGTACTTCTAGAACTGTGAGGTTTCGTTTGAATAAAACTTGTAGTAACTCGTGAAATGGACTGTATAGTAATTCTTCCCATTTACTTTTAGTTTATGGTCACAACTGAAATACAATTTGGGCTCCCAATAAAAGGAATACAGATAGTTGTTTCATAGCTCAAATCATTTTTCTAAGATAGCACTAAAATAATTAGCGGGCTCCAACAGTTTTTTGAACAGCTTAATAGCTGTTGCTCATTTAACCAACATAATTTTGAAAGCAAAACAACACCCCCCACCCCAAACTAGCCATTTAAATATAATTCACAAGAGAAGATCATTTCCTCTGTTGACAGACTACACATTGCTTCTGGCAGTTTCCTAGGATCTGTCTGACAGGTATTCCATCAGGAGAATCACAAGCAGCCATTGAAGTACAGCATGGAAATTGGCAGCTCCATTCTAGCTCTTCTTGGAACCCAGAGACCTCAGTCTGTGGGACCTTTTTCACATGAAATCCCAGGAAAGCATTCCAAACACATAAGGCCCCAAAGGATTTTGAGGTCAGAAGACACAGATGAAATATTTGCATATCTGTGTGTTCTGACTTAGCAAAGGCTCCTACGTACAGCCTTGTTGTACATGACCTCTAGTAAAAATAAACTATAAAGGATTGTATAGAGTCTGTATATTCTACAGAAGAATGGCCAGACAGAACACAGACTTACTCTACAAGAAAGCAATCAAATTTGCCACTACTGTTCTGAGAACAGTAATAAGTCGTCTTTTTTTTTCAATCCTCCCATAGCTTCAGGTCTCTAAACAATGATATTTGACAATCACTAGTGTTTTAAAACAAAAGACTGAAAATTACAGCCTATGAGGAAATGTACACCGGTTTAATCATCTCAATATATATCTCAAGATACTGAAGAAAACACATGCTTTACCAATGCAAATATATGAACTTAAATATAACTACATATTATAGAATTCCCTTTGTATGTCTGAATTTGGAGAAAAGCCCACAAATTTGCCTTTATATATATGGCCCTTTCCAACCCTAACTATTGTATGATTCTATATATATGTATATCCATATATCTATGTATATGTCTTGATTGGTATAGCAAGATTCAAGGAGGCACCACCTGGAAATAAATACGGCAGCTGGAAATACAAGAAGGTAAAAAGAAAGCAGGAAGCAGATGTTACATTACATTTATTAATTCACAGAAATATCACTGTATCTATGAATATACCAAGTTCTTCATTTCGTGCTTTTTCAGCTGCTTCTTGAATTTTCTTCTCCTTAACCTGGGTATCCAATGCATCCTTATCAACCTATTAAAATAAAAAAACAAACAAACAAAAAAAAAACCCAGCTGTGAAACGGATACTGGGATTGAACAATTACAGGCACTGTCAAGCTACAGATTCACAGTTGCACAAGATAGATACAAAGGCACTACCAAAGGAGCATATACACATCACTATTTAATGTGACATAAAAAGAAAATACAGAATCAGTAACAATCCTGTTTGCTTGCTTCACTTTAATAACGACAGACATATTCTTGCACCAAATCAGAATTAAATACCATATTTACATGATATATAGATCTATAAGCATTTTAAGCTGCATTACAAAAAATATGTTTTCCCCACTATAACTGGCATTTTTACTTTTTCTTGTTGTTCTGCTTTTGATTATAAAGTGGGTAAGCATTTTGACAGTCAAGATGCCAGGAAGGTGTAACAGTTCAGATTTGAAAAAAAATACAGGTGGCTCACTAAAAGCACATTGGAAAAATAATGGGGAATGGAAAAGAAATTTTCTAATTTGACAGAGCTGCCATGTAGTTTCCTGTAGTTGCCAAAATGCAACACTAGGTGCCATTTCAGGTATTTGTAGGCATCTACAATGACCCAATAGGCATGGTACAGAATATTCACATCCCTCGAGAGCTGTACCTGGAACAAAGCATAACACCCTAAATCATATGATCAAACGGTAGCAGCTATCTACATTTTAGGCAAAAGAACCAGATTCTGTATTTGTTGACAAAGGTGGTAAACTAATAAGCAGAAAGCAGGATTTTATTTCTTCTTTTTTTTTTTTTTTAAACTGGTCAAGTCACCTCTTGTCAACAAACAATGAAAATTCTCCAAGAATCTGGTAAACTATTTTGATAATCTTTGCCTAAAACTGTTCAGATCAAGACAGTAAGGTCTAAGCAGCTTATGGCTGAAAATGCACATTGTTAATGCTGTAAAGGACTACTGATGATACCAATTAGGAAAAGAACTCTACAGAGTATCATTGTACAAAAAAACCAATGGTGTATTAGGTATTAAGTATCAACTCATTTAGAGGTCTAATTTCAGAAACTAAGCTTTCAGTACAACTATAGGAAACATTGTGAAGAGAAATTCAATATGACTTCATTAGTAGTTTCCGGCAATGCACACGAAGTCAATGCATTAATTTCTGTGTGCAAGTTTAGTTGCACTGTCAGCTCCCTCCCATTCAAACAGTTTTCACTTAGCAAGAACACAACCCTAAACCAACCACTCTTAGTCACATAAATCTACAGGCTTAACTTATAAACATTAAAATAACTAATCCCTTACTACGAACAGATCGAAGCAGCTAATTTCTAGAGTACTTGTATTTATGTATAATAGTTCATATATAAATGGAAAATAAATCTTCACTTGGACTATTCATTTGAACTCTTTGGGGAAATGAGTGATTGATTGAGGATGAATTATTAAATCTGTAAGTGAAGAGAGTGGCACCTTATCTTTACATTAGTGAGATGAAACAGATACAGAGGTCAAGGTAATAATAAAATTAGCAATAATCAAGAAAAAAATCCTGATATCCTGGTTCCCATTCTCTTTTCTAGTCAGTATATCATCTCGTGCTTTGAAACTACTCAATCCTTGCTTATGGATTTGTGGTGTCTAAGTTTGTTTGATGTTTTAATTTTGTCAGAGACAGCCACTCAGCTAAACTTGTGAGAAAGAGAAAGCAAAGAAGCTAAACCCACACTGGAAATACTAACACATCTCCAAATAAATTTGTTGACTTTTCATACTTTGGACTTGGCCCAACTTCAAAGCACAAGTATAGCCCCTTCTGTCAACAGTCATTGTTCAGCCAATGAATAAGGTACATCAAATGATGTTAATAAAAGTATTTACTAAATTTTTCCAATAGGCTTTCCTTGACTTCAGATATTTGTGTCATGTAAACGGATCTACCAAAACGCGTCTGATATGTTAGTTCTGTGTAAACCTTTAGGAAAGTCTTCGGATGGCATACTTCAGCATTGCTCATTACACCAAGATACACTATTTCATTCTCAGCTATTCCATTAGCTAAGAATTTATGGTTTACATTTAGTTTCTAAATCCCTAGAAAAGCCAGAAATTCCAGAAATATGCATTTCCTGATGATGAAATTTGAACTATCTTACTATACCTATCTCTCATCACTTAAAAAAAGGTTATTAGCTCCTTGTATTTATTGTTTATGTACTTATGTCAGGATGCTGCACCAGATGGGCATGTCCTGTTCATTAACTGGTAACTGCTATATTGCTCTGCAACTATGACGATGCTAGCACAAGCATGGTAAGTACAAATCCAAGGTGCTGTCAGAGATAGTGAAGATATCTTTCCACTGACTTGAGACACATTTGCATACCTGAGACAAGATGGATCAAAATGACATCTGCTGCAATTCTATCAGTCCAAAGAAGTCAACAGACTAATTTTTACCAGTTCTAAATATGGTTCTGTGCTACTTAATTCTACAGACAGAATCACAGAATCATTAGGGTTTGAAGGAATCTCTGGAGAGCATCTAGTCCAACAGCTCTGCAAAGGCAAGGTCACCTAGAGCAGGTTACACACAAATGTATCCAGGCAGGTTCTGAATGTCTCCAGAGAGTGAGACAACCCTCCTGGGCAGCCTGTTCCAGTGCTCTCATACCCTCAACATAAAGAAGTTCTTCCTCATGCTGAGGAGAAACTTCTGGTGGTTTAGTTTACAGCCACTGCTCCTCATCCTGTCATGGGCACCACTGAAAAGTCCGGCATCATCCTCCTGGCACTCACCTCAGAGATACTGATCTGCATTAATGAGATCCCCTCTAAGATTTCTCTTAAAAGGCCCAGCTCCCACAATCTCTCCTCATAAGAGATGCTCCAGACCCCTGACCATCCTTGTGGTCCTCCACTGGACCCTCTTCAGTAGCTCCTTGTGTTTCTTGTACTGAGGAGCCCAGCACTGAACACAGCGCTCCAGATCTGGCCTCACCAGGGTAGAGGAGAGGGTGAGAATCTGCCCTCTTGACCTGCGGCCACACTCCTCCCAGTGTACCCCAGAATACTGTTGTCCCTCCTGGCTGCAAGGGCGCACTGCTGGTTTATAGTTATCATCATCCAGCAATACTCCCAGGCAATTCTCAGCTGAACTGCTCTATAGTAGGCCAGCCCCCAACCTGTACTAGTTCTTGGGGATCTTTCTCCTCAGGTGCAGCACCCCACACCTGCCCTTGTTGAACCTCTTTAGGTTTCTCTCCACCCAATTCTCCAGCCTATCAAGGTCCCGCTGACCGGCAACACAGCCTTCAGGTGTATCAGCCACTTCCCTCAGCTCTGTATGATCAGCAAACTTGCTGAGGGTACACTTTAGCCCTTCATCAGGTCTGTCTTCAAACATTCAGATAGGCACTCTATCTCACAAACACAGCGTCAGCTGCCAAAAACAACTACTGACAATACCTAGAGGACACCAACTCGCTTTCACCAGCGACTTTTTACAAGAGCCTCAGCCCTCTAAAAGTCGGGAAGAAGCGTTTGCTCCACGTTTTCCTATCTGGCACCACGCCTGCTTGGGAATGCTTCTGAGGTGCTGAGGGGGCGCGCGCTCCCGCCAGCCGTTGGGGCGATCCCTTCCCGCCCTCGCCAGGAGCTGGGGTCCCCACTCCCTCTGCTGCCCCCTCCTCTGCCCTGCCCTACGGTTTACCCCCGCTTTAAACCGCTCTCCTCAGCGCCATCCTTCCCCGCGGTGCCGCGGTCGGGACAGCGCCCTCACCCCTATAGTCCGGACTCGAGCGTTGAAGATGCGGCTCTGGCGCTGCAGCTCCCGCTGCCGCCGCCGCTCTAGGGCAGCGGCCTCCTGCAGCTCTCGGTGCAGCGCCAGCTTGCTCATGGTGCCGAGAAGGCGCCGGGGACACAGTGCCGCCAGCGAAGAGCGGTCCGGAGAACAACACACGGGGTCGCGATGGGAACGGCGGCTCCGCCCCCTCGAGGCTGCGAGCACGAGGCGTTGAGGGCGCGGCGTTTTTGGCGCCGGCTGAGGGGAGAGGTGTGGGGGATGGGAAGAGTGGGGGCTGAGTGCCCGCGGAGGGAAGTTCCCTTTCCCCGGAAGATAAACCAGTAAAGTACGCTGGTTGAGTGTTTAAGTGTTGGGGGTGGTGTGGGGAGGTGCTGGAGTTAATGGTCTCAGCTCCTCGCCACCTGCTGCTGCAGGGATGGGTTACCTCAAGCTGCTGGTGATGAAGGATTTCAAGTCGTGGCGGGGGCAGCAGGTTATCGGCCCCTTCATGAAGTTCAACTGCATTATCGGGCCCAATGGATCAGGTACCAGCGTGTGTCTGTCTGAGGGGCTGTTTCTCCAGTGTCACCATCGGGACTGAGGTTTCAGTTTGGGGCTCTTGCCAGGTCTTTTCTGTGAGCGCAGACCTCGTGGGGAGGAAACAGTAGGAGTTCACGTGCAGGCACAGGAATAGGGCCAGCATGGCTGCGCTGAATGGCTGGGGATGGTTACAGTTTGCCTGTTGAGGAATGGAGTTGCAGGGCTTGGTGGAGGAGAAGTAAAGGCTCGTGGATCTGCTTGAAATGCCTTCGCGTGCACCCAAGGGGGTGGCAGCCCAATCAGAATTTTGAAGGCCACTGATCTGCCATTGCTTCTTCAACTGGAATTGCAGATTTTTTCCCAGCATGGAGGGGCAGAGGTGGAGTGGTTAAAGGAATTTTAGGTTTTAGTTGCCTTCTCTTTTCAGCCCTTGTTGAGTGAGCTGTTTGCAAACAGTGCACCATGCCTTTGCCACTCCAAATTGCAGTGTAACTTACTAAGGCCACTTAAAGATGGTTTACTTAAATACTCTAGGTTGTGAGTTGTAGCAGTAGAAAGGTGCTGCTTTATTTGAGTCTGTGGTTTTTGCCATGCAAGTAAATGCCTCTGGGAAAGTGACAGTTGCTTTGTAAGATGGTAGCTGCTTTGTAGTTTAACTCACAAAAGCCATAGTTTCTACATGTGATTCCAGATCTTTATGGGGTTTTAGGTTACGTTTGCCAGAGAGCAGTACAGTAGGAGGTGAATATCATCCTTTCGGAGAGCCGAAATGGGATTAGCATTTGGTCTTATTTTCCCTGGTCTGTTAATGAAATGTGATTTTATGAGTTAGATATCTAAATACTGTTGTTTTTTCACTTGCCTAGTTGAAGTCAGACCTATAAATATGACTGTTATTTAGAATTCTTACCATATTCTTTATCATCCTATCCTCACTGTTTAATACTGGAAAGTCTCTAAATTATGGATACTTTTCCAGGTACACTTCCTGGTGAATCTAAATACGTTTCATAGATGAATCTGGGAGAAAAATTGTGAATGTTGGGCTGTCCCTGAATTGTGTGGTTTATGTATGTATTTTCTCCTTAGTATTGTTCCTTTTATGACATTTTGAAGAATTAAGTCAAAATGTTGCCAAGTAGCAAGGCTGAAAGCAGGAAATAAGCTGTCAACAGAAATGCTCAAGACTAACCCGGGAAAACAAAAAGAGAATTCAGTGAAGAGTATTTTTTGCCAAGGAGTATCATTAGAGAACTTTGTTGCTGTGATGAATTGATCTGGGAAAGTATTTGTGTTCTCTAGAACACTGGGGTTATGTTGGAAAAGTTGTTGTAATATGATAGCTTATGCAGCATATGTCAGTGACAGCATTACATAAAGGAAAATAGCAAATCAGGATTATGATGTTGATCTCTCAGTGTAAGTAAAAGCCTCTAGAGATAGATGCCTGTGTAAGAAAACTTTGTTCATTAATTAGTAAAGACTTTTGCATGTATGTATGGGATCTTAGTTGATTGTTAATCAAATGTCTCCTTTAATTTCTGCCACGTCAAAGCAATTTAAAAAAAATTTCTAATTTTTTTATTTTAGGTAAATCTAACATAATGGATGCTGTTAGTTTTGTGATGTGTGAAAAGACATCTAATTTGAGAGTTAAAAGTGTTCGAGAACTTATTCATGGAGCACATGTTGGAAAACCAGTTTCTTCTACCGCTAGTGTGAAGATGGTATATTGTGAAGAAGATGGGGAAGAAAAAACATTTTCAAGAGTTATCCGTGGTAGGTAGTGGATCCTGTTGCACATGCTTTCTTTTGTCTGATGTATAAAAGATAAAGACCAAGAATATTCAACTTTGAATTTCAGATGCCTAATATTGTTGTGTATTTGGGTTGATTAAGCCCATGAGTATCATGATACTTCTTATAGTCCTTCAGTAGCATTTTTATAGCCAAGTGTTATAATTGAAAAAACATACTGAGGCGAAGTTAAAAAATTAAGGGATTAATACATGTTTTGTTTTTTTTTTTTTTTTTTTTTTCTCTATACTTTGATCTGTCGATATTCACTTGAAATATGTAGATGGTATAGGCAATGGAATCTGACACCTTGCTGGAGGCAGGAGCACTTAAGCACCTGTTAATACCTTTTGGAAGTATGCAACTAGAATTTTTTATTGACATGACAGAGTAATTGAAGTCTTTTGTTCTTTAAGGAAATTTTACAGTTAAATTATATACTAGTTTAGTTCATTTCCTATGGATTTTATGTTGTATCCCTTTTGTAGTAATTCCTTTTTTCTTTGCACCTTTAGGTAATTGTTCTGAATTTCTTTTCAATAATAAGTCTATCAGCCGATCTGCTTACATAGCTGAACTTGAAAAAATAGGCATACTTGTCAAAGCTAGGAATTGCCTGATTTTTCAGGTAAGCATTTAAGGTACTTTGTAAAGAAGAGAAAAGCTTCCGAGGTTATTTCATAGGAATATCTAGTTACCTGCTTGACGGAAAAGAAGGCAGCCTTAGCTAATTTCAAGCCAATACATTTTTTCCTGACCTTTGCCAAGATTACAAGACTACAAAATGAAAATAACAGGAGTTTGTGTGTACATGAGCACACTGGTAAGAAAGAAGCTAGTCTGGAAGAAATCAAGTACTTGTGTTATCCAGAGTATATAAGAAAATGCGGTGCTCTATTTATAAATGTTTAGTGTATTATTAGTATATTTTCAGACTGTTATAAATAGAAAGATAATTTTATCTTAAAACACTCCTGTTAGTTAAGATATATGAAAAATTATAGTAATTTTTGTAAGGATTGACAATCCTGCTGGGTTGGTTCACAAGTATTTAACAATATAGGTCAGAAATGCCATATACTTTAAATAAATGTATTTCACGTGATTGTCTTCCTTTTAGTTGCTGAGGAAAATTCCAAAGGAAGAACTGGGTTTTTTTGCTTTTATAGAAACCCTCTATATGGATTCTTACTGTGATAATGGTTTCTGTGATGAGGGCATTTGCTCACTCTACAAATAGAATAAAAATCACAAACCCTGTTCCCTGTACTTCACTGAGAATAGTAACTCCTTCAGATCAGTGAAGATTTGAGCAGCGCATGCATGGGGAAATCTGTGCTATAACTTTGAGAGTTATGTACTCTTGTAGTGCATTAATTTCAGCTGGCTTTTGAAATACTGGGAGGATGTTGGTTTATTTTTCATTGAAAATGAGATTTAGCTCTTTAAAAGAGGCTAAGAAGATTTAATTTTGTCATTCTGCATATTGATATGTGCAGGTTGATTTAGTTTGAAGGTATTTTTCATAGACCATGAGTGACATTCTAAAACATTTAAGCCGTGCTGCTTTTTTTTTCCAATTTTGTTTTAGGGAACAGTAGAATCAATTGCAATGAAGAAGCCGAGGGAAAGAACTCAACTTTTTGAACAGATCAGTAATTCATGGGAATATGCTGAAGACTATGAACGGAAAAGGAAAAAAATGCAGCAAGCAGAAGAGGATGCACAGTTTAATTACAACAAGAAGAAAAGCATTGCCGCAGAACGCAAGCAAGCAAAGATAGAGAAAGAGGAGGTAACCCAAAGTTGTTCCCTTTTTGCGTATTACTGGATTTTACATCTTTTATGAACTTAAATACAGGTTTTCTTAAAAAAAAAAAAAAAAATCTTGTGGTGTTTTTCAGCTAGTATTTGTTTCAGTATGGTATAATAAGTATGAAAGCGTAGGGGAATATAATTAATATAAAATAAAAAATGAAGTAAATGAAAGTGTAGGTTTTCCAGTCTAATTAATTGTTGACTTACATAATTTCTATGATTAGGGCACATTAGTGGAATACAGTTACTGGTACATCATTTTGTATTACTTTGGACTTGAAATTAAACTGCTAATGATTAAAAATCCTATTTATAAACCACAAATAAAATTCTTATGTTGGTAGGCAGAGCATTACCAGACACTTATCAAGGAACTGGATGAAGAAAAGATAGAGTTGCAGCTTTTCCGGCTTTATCATAATGAAAAAAACATTTACTTTCTGAAAAAAAGTTTGGATGAAAAGAACGTGGAGGCAAGTCTCAAAAAAGAGTCTCTTTCTACAGCAGAAGATACGTTTAGAGCCAAGAAGAAAAAGCTTGGTGCACTAAACAGAGACCAGCAGCACATGGAAAGCGAATTGAAGTAGGTTTTCTGATCAGGTTCTCTGACAGTTGAGCTGAAGCATAATTTGTAATGGGAATAGTTTGACAGGTGTGCATTTCCCGCTACAGCAGTTGGGTGATACCCCAATGTTATGGAATTCATTTTGTAGCAGTTTACTGAAGTAATATCTAGACACTGATTTAATATTTTTTTTTTCTTCCACCACCATGCCCAGGTTGTCAGTACTTTCATCATATTAATACTTATTTTCTATTGAATTTTTAGAAGGTTTTATTTCGCTACTGAAATTTATATATTCAGTGGATATTAAAAAAAAAAAAAATCAACTGTGGATATGTAACTCTGCAGTGACAACTGATTATTTGTTTGTATGTGTGGTTGGAAGGGGGTTATTCCATTTCTTTTTTTGTTGTTTTGAATGTGTTTTGTGGTAGTCAATTGTTTTTTTTTTTGATTCTGGTTTTGTGGTTTGGTTGTTGGTGTTGTTGGTTGTTGTTTTTTTTTTTTTCCTAGGACTCTGGAAGCATTGCTGATTCAGCAGAGACCTCTCTATGTAAAAGCAAAGGAAAACACTTCCTACCAAATCAAGAAAGTAGAAATGTCAAAAAAATTGCTAAGGGACAAGGAGAAATCCTGTGATAAGGAAAAGCAGAACAT
>JAOEHX010008445.1:7775-20374 GCA_025448015.1 Bolborhynchus lineola
AATAATAAATACTGAAAAAACACAAGAATGGATAGGGGGAAGAATACACCCAAAAAAATAAGGTTCATAAAGAACTCCCCAGAACTGTCCCCCATTTCCTCACTATCTCTGTTGCCAACCACCGTTTCTATTGCCTCCCGCAGTGCTTATAGCACTGAAATAGTGAAATCACTGTTATTTCCATGGCAACAGCCTGCAATATCAAATCCACAGGATTATAGCTTGACTGCAGAAGAGGGTGAAGAAGCAGCTGGAGTGCGAGAAAGAAAATGCTTACACTCAAACATCTCAGTTAAGAAAGAAAAAAAATGAACTGACAAAGAGTTTGTTGTACAAGTGAGACCTAGGTCAAACCCACGCCCAAGTCCATTGAAATTGTGGCTACAGGAATCATGAAATTCCATGTTCAAAGAACCTGAGTCATAACTGCACTGCAAGGCAAACCTAGTAAGTGCAATCATGACTAGTGTGCAGACTGTCAGAAAGCAACAACTCTGATAGCTTGAGATGATGTCCAGACAACAGCCCTTCTATCACATTGCCTTCTGCAAGTATACCAGCAACTGGATGACTAATATGCATCTCGCACATTACTAAAGTTGTTACAGACAATAACAGTCTCAATAATCATAAAAGTTCATGCTTAGTAGCAGAAACAAGTATTTTTCACACCAAAGGGTTTTAAATTTGCTTGCATTTAGCATAGCCTATGTTTGTGCCAAGTGTCATGACCTGGTAGAAGAAATTCTATTTTCTTAGGAGGATGTATGAAATTAACCACAAGAAACGATTCCCAGGATCCTTGGAAGTGACATACAGGTTAGCTCTATGCCCAGCTAGCTAAACAAGATAAGCCATGAGGTACAGGAATGCTGCAGGACCTGAATATTACCACAACACATAAAGAAGGCATAGCTATCCATATATGTATTTAGTAAAGGTGTTGCCCAGTTTTTGTCATGAATTTCTTCCAGGTTGTTTGACAAAGGAGTCATCGTGATAAACTTTAAGTATTGCCACTTGCCATAGATCTGTTAATTCCAGTCTCTCTGCTACCAGGTCTCCCCAGGAAAATGCTGCACTGAGAAAAAGACACACTTCCATTACTCAAGAGCTTGGCTATCAGAGAGATAGATTAAAAAGTACCTAAAACTGTTTGTGCACACTATGCACCGGCAGGAGATCCCTTTAGAATAACATCTGTATAAACAGCTGCCACACCATAAGCTAATATTCTTCAGAAGGAGGCACATCTGCAGAGCAGCACATAAGGCTGATACATTTAACCCACGCCTCATTTACGTGGGCATCTTGTAGTACCCGAGCAAGAGCCACGTCTCCAGGAACTAAGAGAAAATAAGCACAGTGACACATATGATATATTCCAGTGGAAGACAGAAAACAATAGAAATAAGCAAAAGTCAAACTCATAACAGCAATGAGGCCACAAAGTTTGTGGTATCTCAACAGGTTCTTGAAGTCCTGGATGACGGGACCAGGACAAGGAATTCATACTGAATTGTTATTCTTCCTGCACCTGAGCTATGACTGCATCAGTAATTTCAGATTTTGGGAATCAAATGGAAGCAACTGCAGTCACACAGAAATCTGAACCCAACCTCATTTGAACTGAAGACCCTCCAGGCTTAGGGAACAACACAATGAAGACTTAGACAAGTCAAATTTTCAACATATGAATGGAAAGTAAAACTTACAAATACACCCCATGTTTGGTAACAGGAATTATAAAGGGTAATATAAATACACAGTGGTACAATTTTGCTAACACAAAAGTCACGGCATGCAAGACAATACATTGTATAGGATGGGAACAATCTCAAACACACAGAAGTAGCACAGCAACACATATATTCTGAAAAAAAATGAGAAAATATATGTATTTCTGCATAAAATCCAGTACACAAAAGTCCACAACTGACTATAGGAAGCAAAGTACATCACATGACTAAGAAAACCAAACACAGTTGTCAGTATTTTTGGACTTCTAAGAAGACACCAGTGAGGCCCAGCCTCCAGAAAATCAGCTACCAGCTAGAGATATGCTACATCAAACTTGTCAGCCTAGGTGAAAAAGGGAGAAAGTTGGCTTGGAAAGTTCAATGAGAAACAGACCTTTCTGGATAATTATTAAATAGCTGCCTAGTAGCTGAGATTGATTTGGAGCAGCATCCTGCTGATTCACACAACTGAGTAACAAGCAAGTACTGAAAGCTTTCCTGTTTGATGGTATACCCTTCACAAAAAAACCCTTGCACAGCGATGTGATACATCATCCTCTGCCATGCTCCTCACCATGCTAACATTAATCCACAGCAAAGCAAAGAAAATTTGAAACAGGGGGAGCAGTATTAAAGCAACAAAAATCAGCTACATGCACTGTTGTGAGCTTTAAGTCAAACACCAATTGCCTGACAATTAAGGATTCTTCAACGAAATGGCAACTTGACACAGTAGAAACATATGATGGATGTGGGCTGTGAGAAGTATATATCTTTCTCAAACATCTTCCCATCCATTTTTTCCTCCCTTCTTTCCTAGTTTTTCTCTACCCTGAAGAAACTACTCCTACAAAGAGATCATTTAAGCATTTCTCTAGCTGCAGGTATGCTGACTGGTGAAGCAAGTCCTCAAAGCTCCATGGCAACAGGCTTTGCCTTGCTACAATGCCAAACAATTGGCAGTCACCATCCATTTAAAGAGTTCAGTAGCAACATGTTATTACCAGAAGACAAAAATCCCATGTAAATGTGGGGGGATATATTTAACACAGTCACAATATTACCTGGAACCTACAAAGTAAAATAATATAAAAGCCTGGCTGTATTGATTTTTCTCTTGCACCTGAAAAGGCTGGAAATCTCAGAAAACCATGGTAACAGTCTCATTGCAGCCATCCTTTAGGAAGCGGGTATCTCCAAATCCCAGTGAAAAGCCCCAAAAGAGTTACTGAGTAGAGCAGAGAGGTGACTGTGCTCCCAAGAGAATCTTCTCATGATGTTATCCCCATAACGTACACTGCCAAACTTGTCCTACAAAACTGAACTTTAAGTTGCCATATCCTCAGTGTATCTCTAGCACCCACGGACAGAAAACAGTAAAACAGAAAAAGTCCAACACAACAAAAGCACCAGGACCACAGCAGACAGGCACTACAGGCAGAGGTAAAAAACCATTTCCCCCAACTTGCACTTCAGCCATTGCTTTTAAATGTGCAAAGAGATACTAATAAAACAGACAATGGCAAAGAAAGCCCCAAAGAGATTTTTATCCTAGTCAAAATCTTACAATAAATTACTGCTTTGTTAAATTCAGCACTACAGTACACAGCTCATACAAATCATATGGGAAATTGAACAAGCATGGAACATACCTGTGAAGGCATAAACATCAAGTACGTACTATATGTAGTAAGCATAGCAAAACAGATACAAAAAAATAAAATAGGACCCTGCCTCAGATTATATATCCTCTTGATTTAGAGAAAAGTCTCGCTACAGGAATCAGTTACTGACCAAAGCCTGGGAAAAACGAGAAAAAGTCCATGAACACGCTGGCATTGGGGTAGTGGGGAAACAACACAGGACAGACCAACAACAATTAATTGCTTCTTTCAATCATTTATGAAACCTTATTTTGCATGAATTCCTTCTTGAGAGCTGATCACATACTATGATAAAATATACCTGCACAAAAATTCTGATCTGAAAATAAAAAAAAAACCAAAAAGGCAGGCATCAAACTAAGACTTGACCTATGAGTCACGCTGCATTCTGCCTTGTCCCAAATGTATCAACTGAAAGTATGGAAAAATTTTGACAAAGTGTGTAGCAGCAATACAGATTTGCTTCCAAACAAAAAACACTTCTATGCAAATGACTGCAAACTGAACAGGAGGATGTGGAAAACAGATGTTACACATAAAACATTACTGAAAAGTACTCATCACAAACAACTCCCACCCACCGGCCAGTCAGCATGTACTATAATATGCTAGGGAGATTTGGCAAATAATTTCACAGTGTAATCATGAATATTGATGCTCACAAGCAGAGATGTTTGGGTTATTTGTTGTGATTAATATTCTTTTTGAATTTAGGTCTTTTTCTTAGCTTGCAAACAAAGCTCGATTTTTTCAAAGACTTTTTTTCTTACCTGCTGAATAAACGACAGCAGCAGAGATGGCTGTGAATTAATCAAGGTGTTTGCTTAGTTCCACATACTGCACTTAATTATTTTGCTCTTTGTGTTATAGACAGTTTGAAATGGGGGAGGGGTGGGAAGAGTCAAAACCAAAAGCACCTACAGTGACAACATCACTCACACAAAGAATATTATTTGCTTGTGAAAATGACTATTCATGTAAAGGACTGCATTAATGCAGACAAAAAGCCATTTGCATGAACGCTTGCAAACAGTGAACAACAGAGGTACATGAACATGAATCAAACAGCTGTTCAGAATTCAAATTAATGTTTGCAATACATGTTTTGCTGTATTTAGTAAGCTCTAATCGCAAGCACCAGTTGCCAGAGGTAGGCTTGTGATAGTGTCACTACTAGAGTCTGTAAAAATTAAAAGTCTATAGCAAGCTAATTCCACTTAAGAGACTGGTCTGCCTAGGCACAGGGAATACTAGTATATAATCTTAGTCATAAATTTGTGCCTACAGCAGTGGTCAAGTTACACAGATGTAAACTAGGAAAAGTCTTGCTCTGCTTGCCTGCTTCAGTCTAGCTAAATCCATGGCTCTAAGTAAATCCTGCAGGATAAGGCTGCACAGTTCAACTTGGGGAATCTGTTCTGGCTCTGCAAGCCAAATTCTGCCAAGTTTGCTCTTTGCGGGGTTTCTATACCATTACTTTACAGCACTCCTGATTTCACGCTTGAGTACTAATCCACTAATCTTCTAGACTGCCTACACATTGTTCTATGCTCTAACACATGCCAACTAGCTCCACTGGCAATGAATTTTGAGTGCAAAAAGGATGCTGGCATATGCTTACCTCCTGTCTCTACATGCAGTACAGATGCAATGGTAGTTCTAGCTCCCTTAGTCCTCCCAGAAGTATCTCATAAGATCCTACAGGCACCAAGCATGCAAATATCCCCCTCTCCATCAGACTCCCATGTATCAGTGGCAGCAAAATGGCCTCCTGATGCCCAAGTTCAATACTCAGCTAAATCAACTGGTAAATGAAATGCTTGTATAATTCAGCCAACAGAAGAAAAATCTACCCTAGTTCTCCAAAGTCTTCTCTCAGCATGCTCCCCACAGAGCAAAATGAGACGAGCAAGAGGCAGTAATAATTCAGCTAGGCACCCAGAAGCTTAGAATTTAGGTCTCCAATGACAAAGGTGCAACCTGACAGAAGGGAATTTAGAGGCATTCAGCAAGACAGCTTTCCTGTCAAGACAGGATTTGCCCACAGAAGTTTAAGCTTATGTTTCATTTATAACAATTTGCTAAGCCTGCTGCAGCAAGAAACGCTTCTACAACAGTAGAAGACGTATAAATGACACTGAGTCCTAGAGGTAAACAGGCAATTCTGGAGAAAAGCCGTGCTGAAGCTGAGTCACAAACTCAGATTCATAATGCCTACCCTCTAAGTTATTTAGGACACTTTTAACAGGGCCTGTCATGAAGTCCTTCCCAAAGTCATTGGGTAACACTGCTGAAGACCTGGTATTGGCTACTTCTAGATTTTAAGCTTTGGTGATGAAATTTCATTAATTAAAATGTCTTAATCCAAAATATCTGTGGAATATTTTCTCTTGCTTCTGTTTGAAGAAAAATATAAAATACAGTTAAATGTATTTGACATCCACAACAAAATATCCATATCCCAGAAGAAATTTTTAAGCTTGTATGTGGGCTCCCAGAAAGGACTTCTTAGACTGTTTTGCAGAACTGCTTGCAGCACAGCTCTGGCAAGGAAAAGTCACAATTCTTCACAGAAATTGAAATGTATAAACCAGAAAAACAGTGCCACCAGTCCTACTGACTGCTATAGATACACAGACTTTTAGAGAAGAGCAAGCATGCAGGTGATGAGGAGAACCTGTCCATCTGCTATATGGGAGACGGCATACTAACAACACATCTTTACTATGCATCTTTGCAAAAGGACAGACAATGTTTGGCTTTGCCCCTCAACGACTGGAGTGAGGTTCTGAGGCTTGCAGTTTTCGACGTTTCTGATACAGTGGCTTCGCATTATTCTGCTCCCAGCTACAAGAATGGCAGTAGGGTTCAGCTCTGTAGTGGAGACTGGAAATGCCATCAACTCACAGAGTGCTGGAAATAAGTGGTATGTAATATAAATTCTGACCAGATAGTAATTCTAATCAGCACTGTGAAATGTCTGTGTTTTATTTCAGCACTGATCTTCCACACTGTTGTTTCATGATCATCAATCTTGTGCATTGCCTACAGAGGAACTACACAACATGGTAGGTAGGCTCTCTTGTGTATCTCCTTATGCTCCTGCCAAAGCACAGCATGTTCAAGACTGGTACAGGCCAAAGGGGCTTTCACACCTCTACACCCCTGATGCATGATACTTAGCTCCCTGTTGCATGCTATTTAACACACAGCCTGGCTGTTCATTCACCCCTGCCAAAGCCAGCAGAGAGCACATGAATTCAACAGCTCTCCCTTCTGCCCCATGATCTCTGCATCTTGACATAAGATTAGCCATTATCTCCTCCAAAATCTGTAGTGTTAACAGAGTTTCAAAACAAGAACAACAAAAAAAAATCACAAAAAAAACATACACACAAAACCCCTGAACACTAACTCTGAACTAGGTTTACCTCTGTTATCTAAGAGGACAGGAGAAAACTCTTCTAGCTTAATGGTTTACATATGGAGGGGTGTGTGCATGTATCTCAGGGAGAGCACACAGCATAGGTGCAAATCTTAGATAACAGTGGACAAAATCCTTCATACCTCGCTCTTGCCATAATCATTGACAATAATGGCACTAATTACAAGTGACAAGGTCAAAATATCCAGCATTAGGGGATTAAAGTTTAGAAACAAGACTAATGGATAGTTTGGGGTTTTGTAAAAAAGCAGCATTTTCTCTGCTATCATCAGTATCTTGCACAACCTAGACATAATGACAGATAAACAAACCTCAGTACTGTTTTCAGTAGATGAGAACATCTGCTGCTATACCCAGAAATCAAAGGACTGATATCAAATTAGCACAACTTGACTACTGCTGTAAAACACAGATGCTGCTTCCAGCATCTTATCACACCTTTCTCAAACAATGTTTAGATTTACTTATTATTTCTGCAGAATCTTAAATTACATACTATAGGAAAGGGGTTTAAAATTAAAGCAACTAGAGCTTGCTCATCTCAATACAGAACAAATTATTCTCAATAAGAAGGCTTATTATTGTCCTCATAGAAAAGTTTCCATAATCCATTTAATAATCTGCCTTATTAATATGTCAATAGTCCCTTCCAGAATGAAAGAATCTAGATTTGTTCCTACTACTTACTTCAATTAATCAAAGCCAAGTATTCAACTTTCACTTTAAATGACCTTTGGAACTTGTGTTAACAGCTAAAAATGGGTTTTGGTACTCATTTGCAGAGGACTACTTATTCATATCTGTAACAATACTTCATAACACTTTAGTGTTGTCTCTAAGACACTGCAGAACAGAAAAAAAAAAAACACCTCGTTCAATAACTGAAAATTAATCAGTAATTTTGATCTATGCTAAACAAAAGAATAAGATAGGAATATATAGCCCACCACGTAGCACTGAGGAAATGTTTGTCATTTGCTCCGTTTTCTGTGCACAAGGAAGAAGCCATCCAATGAAATGAAGAAGAGATCAAAAGAAGAATTTTTCATCTGTACTGAAAACCACCTAACAGCAAAAGTAGTTGTGATATATGGATATGGATATGTGATGTATCTTTTTTTTAGGATACTGTACTATTTGACTTTAAGCGGTTTGTGTGATATTTCAATACCTCAAAGAGGAATACCTCTTTCGTCAGTTTGGATCAGATGCCCTGTCTCTGCTCCCTCCTGGCTTCCCCTCCTCCCTGGCAGAGCATGAGGCTCAGCAAGTCTTTGGTCAGACTAAACATTACTGAGCAGCAACTAAAACCATCAGTGTAATCAGCGCTGTTCCCAGGCCAAAAGTCAAAAACACAGCACTGCACCACCTACTAAGAAGTAGTAAAAATGACTGCTACTGCTGAACCCAGGACATGCTTCTATGTTACTTGTGCAAAAAGTATTCATTAGTCTGGGGGAAAAAAAAAAAAAAACACAACAGGAATTAATATTAATATGTAGGGTATTCCACAAAGACAAAAATGCCCCTTTTCAGTGTGTGTGAGCCACTACCAAAGCTTTGTGAGAGAAACTGAGAGGTATTAATAGGAAGCTGGGCACTGATCACAGGCATGAACCTAATGAAGAAATACAGGGAAACATTCCAGTTTTGTGGGGAAGAGAAAGAAGTATGAAAACCTGTTAGTGCTGCCTTGTTTTGCTGTCGGGGCGGGATATCAAGCCATGAACAGCAGCTACAGCAATGTAACTAAAAAAGACTGAGCACTGGATGCCTAGCTCTTGATCAGTCTGGGGACAGAGCCAGGATATGAAATTTAGAAGAGAAGGAGAATAGAGTACAGTGAACTACAGCCTCAGATTTTCAAGTAGCAGCAGGAGATTTTGGAAGTCTGCTAGTATTAGAAGATCGATAGCACAAACTACAAGAAAGCTGGAATCCTGGTAGTGATGCTGCATTTTTTGAAGTACAAAGCTGAGATGTGCTCTAATGTGTTGCCACATTTCAGATGCTAATAAAAGCCATTGGTTTTTGTGGTTTCAAATTCCCTTCTTTCCCTTCCCCATTTCTTATTAATTTTGAACATATTCCGGATTTCCTGGAAAGTAGCGTGTGTCTACCACAATGATGCTTACAAAGAGATAGGAAGGAAAGCGAAAGCTATCCTTGTATTAAGAAATGCTAACAACATTTGAGGCATTGAAGGAGACCACTAACACTCATTTTCTGGGAAGAGGTGGAGAGGAAGGTCTCATCATTTTTCAGTGAATGAAGAAATAAGTCTTACAAAGTTCCCTGGAAAAGGGAATCATTACAGATTTGTGAAATCTCAGCTCCTCAGCCCTGAGCCACATCCCTGCTCCATGTTGGGGCAATGATGATGTTGTTAGCTATCTGTGTGTGGCAGAGGAGCTGCAGGGAAATCCTTCCCCAGGCCCTGGTCTGGACAGCTGGAGGAACATGATTCAAAAAAGCAGGAATATGTCATCTACTGACAGCTTGAAATGCCAAGCAACAGTTACAGCAGAACGATCTCTGTGTCTGACAGTACCAGGAGTGCTCTTCTGACATCCCAAAAACACTTCACTCACCATCTTACTCGGAAGTGAGTTTTTCAACACTACAACACTACTTTAAAATATTTTGACTGACAAATGTCTGCATTCAGCACAAGAGATGCAGACTTCAGAAACAGACTGTGCTGCCAGAGAAAGTGTCCCTAAGCCCCAAGCCCCTGTTTTTACAGATGGAGATCAAGAGAGACTGCACATACATGTGTATGCCTCACCTACACATTCACAAACATTTCAGGATTATACTGAAACCTCACACATAAGACCAACAAAGAGGGGAACTCCATATGAGGAACAGCAACAGATGTATGGCAGGATTTATCTCACCTAACTTTAGATATGCAGAGTGTAGGTGTCTCCATCTGAGCTGGCCAGCTGGTGCTCCTGTTATAGCCAATGGAATACACACTTTCAGGGCCTGATTCGTCTGCTTTATTTTAGATTATATCTGCATTACAAAGAGATGACATGCATCTTAGAAATGCCAGTTTCTTCCTGTAGGCTGTGAAAAGACCTTGAGGTGACTAACTTAATAAACACAAATTTGAGTGTTCACTAAACCAAGAACTAAAAAAGTGCAACAAAACACATTTTTGCAGAGTTTTGTTTGTTTGTTTGTTTGGTTTGGTTTGGTTTAGTTTGATTTGGTTTGGTTTTTCTTTTAATGCTAGCCTTGGTTTTTGTTCAATTACAGCATGGTGTCATAAAACAACATGGCACATGTGACAAGGCCTGTGAGGCCACAGCTGTCTTAAATCATGTTGCTACAGAACTGTTCTGTGTCATGAAACCATGACTGTGATCTTAATCCTACATGGGGATTTACATACAACCTTTACAAATTGAAAATGGGGTAGATTAGCCCATCAAACAAGGCAGAGGTTTGTTTGGTTCAGCATGCATGGATTTGGGCAATCTACACCAATCTTACCTAAGTGGTTATCCAGCTGACCACCATATCCCTAAGGCCAAGTAGCTGGTTTGGTTTAAAAAGGGTATCTGGCTAATAAATACATTATTTGTATTTTTATAACCGTGATAACTATCAAGGTAAAGCATCTGAAAAAAATGGAATAAAGATCTTATCCCTAATTACTTTGCTATGTTAAAGCAGACTAAAATGAATCCTCCCACATCTGTGTAGCATGAGAGATATCTGTGAGCAGCTCCCTGTAAATTTCAGTGCTTCACTACAAATGTTTTGCCATAGGAGGTCTAAAGTGCCCAGTTAGCGGCCTTCAGCTTTCTTGTGTGGTTTTTGTTTCTCCTCCCTCTGGGAGACTTTTGATAGATTTACTCACGCAAGCAAGGTAAATCTGGTTTGCCTGCCCACTGACAGCCCTTCCTGACCTGCCCATCCAGCACCATCCATCAGCTGATCTGTGATATGTGGTGCAGTGCAAAGCCAACACACGGCAAAATGTGCCTTGTGGTTCTTCATTTAAAATCTGTATTGTGGGGCAGACACAGGAGTTCATTCCCTGTAGCTACTTATTAGCAGATTTACTCATCTTATTTCTAAATTCAACATAGGACAAGGTGCATGCAGTAGCAATATAATTGCAAAAATAGAGAAACACCAGAAAATCCTCTTTATTCATTTGTTTCCATTCTCACACATTAAAAGTTACTTCTCCCTGGATATTTTTTCTGCCTTTCAGTATCAGAGATTCAATGTCCAAGATATAATTATTTATGAGGGAAAGGCCACGGTCTGAGCCTAAAGCAGAGGAAGAACAAGTTTTGACTGGGGATGCATCTTTATCTTGATGGCAAATAATTTTAAGAGGTTTCTTTCTTCCGTTTTCCCTCAGTTTTACTTCCCTTTTCTTATAGTAAAAGTCGGTGAACCACCACTTGGGCCAGTTTGTACTTTTTTTTACATAACTTCCCTGTAAAATAGTCTTCTGGGAAGATTTAGCTTAAAAGCATTATTTACACCCCTTCCCTACCCCAGAGCTGCTGTAAAAATAATATGTAAGCACATCCTGATTTTCAGGTCTATGTTGAGCAAGGCCAAAGTTGCTCTAGTAAACTCAACCAGCCATCATTTTATCCATAAAGTGAACACATCTTAGAACCAAATTATATCAACCATAACTGCAGGCTCCTGCAATGTTGTTTTACAAAATCATTTCACTGTCTACTACATCTGAAATAGTTTTTTGTGTTTTTTTTTAACAACATAATTTAAAACCTGCTTGAGGTGCATCAAGTGAATAATAGGCTGGAAGCCAAAATATGCCAAAGGTATTAAAATTTATATTAAGCAGAGATTTGCAGGAAGCTCTGGACTATAAAATCTTTCTGATTAAAGTGTGGTTCTGGGTTGAAAAGTGTATATGAAAATATGAAATACATCACCTGTTTGATGTTTGCTGTAGAGATTAAGAATTTTCACCATAGCCTTCTCCCTGTTTCTGCTACAAAACTTTCTCAGGTGCAGAAGAGTGATTTTCTTTGCATTCCTGTATTGTTACAATTATGAATTCAGTGTTAAATGCAGGGCTTGTTCTGTCCTCTGAATTGCTGTTTGTTTGTACTACTTGCAAGTACTGTGTACTTATTAGCACCTTGGTTACGTGCTAATAATCAAGGATCAGGTTTACATTGTTCCAGTATCTGCCTTGGAGTCCTCAGCTTTAAATAAACAATATAAATATTTGGGAAAACAGAAGAATGAGAAAATGGAATGATTTGCCAGGTGTCTTGCAAGGGGGGAAGGAGTTCCAGGGTAGGAAAAACAATCAGGTCTCTGCTTCCAGCTCTAGGACTTACTCACTGGAAAAAATTATCTTCTGAATATATCTAACATATAGTCCTTGCCCAAAGCAGTTTACAATAAGCACAATATGAAAGCAAAACCTGGAAGCTGGGAGGAAGAGCTAAGGCTGCAATGAGATGCATTACCTAACAATTTTCTTTAAGTGTCTTTCTGTAATTTCCTATAATTTCTTATTCTTTTCCTTTTCCCATCTCTTTCTCACCTCCTGTTTTCCAGTGGCACAGCCTCTCCCATTCCCTTGGGATCACCTCACTTACCTGTAAGGCAGTGCAACCTGCCAAGAGGGCAGAGCTTTATTCTCCACAGATTACCTTCCAGCCAGGAGGGTGAGCAAGCTGTCTCACTGAGGGGATAGGGAAACAACAACCTTGGTACAAGAGATGTGCGGAAGGG
>JAOEHX010008445.1:27245-38127 GCA_025448015.1 Bolborhynchus lineola
AGGCTCCAAAAGTCCTTGGCCAGACCAAACATCACTAAGCCATAACTAAAAACATTGGTGTTATCAGCACTGTTCCCCGGCTGAAAGTCAAAATCACAGTGCTGCACCAGTTACTGAGAAGGAGAAAAAATGACTGCTACTGCTGAACCCATGACAGGCAGAATTTCCGTTTCATGATAAATCTTACACGTGTCTCTGGGATCTGTTGTCTGAAACTGCTTCTTAGGGCACACAGGATAGCTATTATGTCCATGTTCCTGGAAGGCTGAAAGCATTTATTCTCTGGCCTCTGAAAGCCATTCGTTAATTTTTCTTGCATAATTTGGCTTGTTGCTGGAGCTGGAATATGTACGGCTGTTTAGGTCTTCCTGTGGTTTTGCAAGCACAAGCACCTGCTACATTGCTTTTACCTTGTGCATCATGTCAGAGCGGCTGGAAGGGCAGTAGAATAGGATTCATCTAACCTAATCCTCTGAGCCACTCATCCAGGCTCTTTTAAAGTCAGTGGCGAGAAACAGACGCTTCCAATGTGTGATTCATCTCATCCTAATATAGATATCCAAAATAGGTCAAGTGTATGCATTCTAGAAATGCCTGAAGTTAGATAAGCTGAATCTCTTCCCAAGCGTCCAAAGAGCTGCAGTCAATTGCAATTCTGCTGTGGAAACTGCTATTTATTTCCCTAGTGTTGCTGATCATAGCATTGGTGTCATAGCTATCTGTCGCAGATTCCTCAAAGCTGTCTCCATGTTAATACATTGGAATGCTGTGCATCTATTTGGATTTCCATGAATCCTAGCAGTCTCTCTTGCTGGTGAAACTGATATTTTTCCTTTGTAAATTGATCTGAAAGTATGCTCCCACATGTCTAGAACTACTCAGTGCTGTGCAAGATAAAGGAAACTATCTATTCACTTCTGTAATTCCTGACTTTGGCAACAACAGCACAGAGAAGGGTCATTTTTAACTTAATTGAAGGCATGTGAGAACAATGCTTTAGTATGGGTAAATATGCAGTTCAGCTAAGTTTAGCAGCCATATCTCCTTTTCCCACTCACTTTATTTTTCCCATATCTTCTTTCTCATAATAGAACTAAAGGTATGAGACAGCAGTGTGCTTGGTGAATTGTTTTTACCTATTTCCAGGTAAAACATATCCAGAAGATGTCCCAGCCTTTGCATAGAACTTGCTACAAGAATGCTGCAATATATTGCCAAGGTACATTTTTTTTTTCTGCGTAAGTCTATTGTACAAATTGTTTGTTACCTACGTAGTGTCAGTATGTTCATTAATTCATTTGTTTCAGTGGGGCTTTCTGTATTATCTTTTTCTTGGAACTGTCCCCATGGCGTAGGCTGTTTCAAAGGTCTCCAATCAGCACAGCAATGGTCTGTGATGTTCCAAACAAGGAAATACTATTGGTGGTATCCCCAGAAAACTGCCAGTTTGCACTTGCATTGACTGTTCTGGCTGACATACAACCATATTCAGACAAGCTATGGAACATATTTGTACCTCTATTAAAAATGAGACTCACCTTACTTACACTGTGATGAACCTTAGGCCATAACCCAAATTACTACCAACTGAATGGTACACCCTTTTGCAGAGAGGAACACAAGAAATTCACTGTATTTTCTCACCGTCCATTGAATGGCTCCAGAACCTTGAACTAGTTTATGATCCTGCTTACAATTTGCAATATCCATGTGATGGTGCCATTATGTAATTTTAATTAGCCTTTCTTGTTTCCTGTTTCTTTTTGAAACCTTTAATGCTATCGAAGTCTTTGTAACCTTGGAATATTTACATGTTCATTATCTGATTTCTAGTTTGCTGCGTGCTGCTGCCTTGTCTTACCATTTACTGATAGAGCATTCAGACATTAGTTCCTCCTCCACTGATAGCATGCTCTCTCATCAAATGTTTTCCCAAAGTAATTTTCCTATATTTAATCACACAGCAGCTTCCATCCTCTCCTTTCCTTTTTGTGTATTTGTAACACAGGCACCAATACCAAAACCATGCTTACTATTCATGATGCAGTGGTATGTGGTATTGTGTGAGAACTGCTTCATGTTTTGTAGGTGTATGGTGACAGCTTGATAACTCTGGGTGAACATTTAGATTCTTTGTATGATTTTGATGGGTATTTTTCACTCCTCTTGCAAAAGAAAAGTCTCATTGACAGTACTTTTCAGATCCCTCCCCTTAGTAGGCTAGTACATGTATCTTGCTTCCTCTGTTCTTTTTTATGTTTATGGCATAAAAATACTGAGAAAGGCAATAAAGGCATTAACATTTTGGTTTGCAGCTGTAAAACATTTTTGAAGTGAAACCCCTGATTATCCTCACTCTCTGTGTGCACTGGTTTAATTTGCAGAGCTATGCTGGTGTGTCAACTTTTGGAGAAAACTAACCAAGAAAGTGCAGTTGAGATCTGCATCACATGTAGCCTACACTTTAACAGGAGCACAAAGATCGAAACTGATGAATGTTTTTTTGGACAGCCTTGAATTTTGTGTGTGTTTGGAACATTTGGCTGTGGGGACCAGCCCAAATCTAGCCTGCAGTACTGAAAACCTTGCAACAGTGGCCCCTGCATTAAGTGCTTTGATCTACTAATCTGCTTATATCCTGCTAAATTATTTGGTAATGTAGATAAATCTTAGACTTTACAGAACAATAACAAAATAAGTACGGCCAACATGGCCTCAAATTCACTTGTACCATGTCAATATTGGTACTTAGTAATCAACAACTTGAAAAAAAATACCCATTAGAAACAATCTCTTCCAGCTGTGCTCTGAGCATATTGATTTCAAACCTAAAAAGTTTTAAATCAGATGGTTGCACAAGGACTTCCGACAAAAATATTTTAACTTTCAGGAGTGATGTGATCAATTTCACTCAAAATGTTCTTGCTTATTGGAGCTGGCAGCGCATACCCTATTGGATCTAATCAATAAGCACTACCACACAGATTGATACCATCCTCTGTCAGGCAGTTAGGAATTTAATGTGTTTGCAGAACAGGATCCTGGGAGAGAAAAATAAAAGAAAAAATACTAGTTTATTGATAGTGCTCCTGTGACCTATTTCCTTTACATTTAGCTCCATATGTCACAACATGGCTGGGTTCACTATATATGCCTGCATACCATTTCATAGCAAGCTAACAAATCTGCACTAAACTGTCACTTGACTTGATAAAGCATTACCATCAAGAGCTTGTAAGTTCATGAGATATAATGCCAATATTTACAGAAATACTCAAGGATACTTTTTCAACAAGGGCTAGTCACAAGCCAGATTGAAATGTTCTGCCTTCAGTTGTTGCGATGGAAAATGTGGTCAATTACAGAATTCTTGAAATGGAAAAAGGATTTATTTTCTTTACTATTCTCATGGTTCAAGGAAATAAAACCATTTTTACTGAAATTGAAAACAAATGGACCTTTTGACAGGCTACCTTTATTAGTAGTGGAGGATCTCTGGAAAAAATGTAAGAGATTTAGCTTAGCTTCCATCTTCATCTCCATGCAATAAATTCCAGTATAATGGGAAAAATACAAATGTAAGCTTGTCTTTTCTCTGGTAATAGCAGCCATTAATACCCTTTATGTCTTTAATGACTCTTGATTAACTCAGGCAAAGGAGGCTAGCTCTGACCGCTTACAGAAACACAGACAGTATTATCCTCCATATAAAACTGAAGCACAAGAAATGTGTTTCAAACAGATCATACAGAAATTAATAAAATTGAAGAAGGTTGTGAGTACTGAGGACTTAAACACATTTATAGAATCACAGAACAGTTTAGGTTGGAAAAGACCTTGAAGATCATCAAGTCCAACCATTAATCCAGCACTGCCAAGTCCACAACTAAACCATGTCCCTAAGAGCTACATCTACATGTCTTTTAAATACCTCCAGGGATAGTGATGCAACAGCTTCCCTGGACAGCCTGTTCCAATGCTTGGCAACCCTTTCAGTGAATAATATTTTCCTAATATCCAGCCTAAAACTCCCCTGGCACAACTTGAGGCCATTTCCTCTTCTCCTATTGTTTGTTATTGATTGGAGAAGAGACTAAACCCACTTCCTGAGAAAGTAACAGAATTCCTAAGGAATTTAAAGATGCCTGTCTCATATAGCAAATATAGAAGCTAAGTCAATCAAATGTCTTGATAGTAGAGAAAAAAATGACCTCTGAAGAAAAATAAGTTTGTTTGTATTGTCCAAGAACACATTCTCTTCATTTTATGTGGTAAATACTCATTCTGGACTACAATTCTATTTGTATACAGATGTAGCTTCACACTAAGAGATATGATACCTGGGTAAGTAACGATGCTTGGTCATGCTATTTCTTCCAGACATAGTAGATTGGACATATTAAAGACTGTAAATAAGTATGATGTTTGCATTTCAACTTGTAATCTCTAATCCCTATTATTTTCAGTTCGGTGGGCTAATGCAAAAAGGATGCATCACCCATGAACCACAGCTTGCCTACTGCAGGTATTGTGTTTATTATAAAAATAAGATTCAGAACCCTTATGCCTCTTGATGATGATGCAAAAGGTGTTTGGGATTTGCAGAAAAATGAGCAGACAGGTAAAGCTCAAGGAAAGTACTCCCTCCTTTCAAGAAGATTAGCTGTTACTGTATTATGAATGTGTTGCGTGCACATCTCTGATAGAAGTCAGTGATTGCAGACATTCATGTGAGGTTTTTTTGAGGCTGTAAACAGCAATGTCTGAAAATAAGTCAGTTATACCTTATCCATCTTCCAGAACAGGAGAGAAAAGGTGCTTGACTTGGCTTATTTGCACTATCAAGTATGTTAACTAGCCACAAATGGAATAAGTAAAGCTTATTATGACTCAAGATGTAACAGATGACAGTTCAAATAAACCAGGCCACAGCCTGGTCAAACATTCATAACTTTTGAGAAACTTGGGATAGATTCAGTTGCCAAAAATTTGGTATCTGGTGCTACTAGAACTAGCAAATGCATTCTTCTTATTTTAAAAGAAGGTAGACAGTGAAAATTGGAAGCCACAACGACATGTATTAAAGAAGACTGTGCTGGCATGGTTGGCTCATGTTTTTGATTTATCTTGTCTGCAGGCATGGCAATCTGTTGAGGGCAGAGGGAAGACACAACCTTTAAAATCTATCTGCATAATACATAGGTGACTAATTTTCTAAGTAGGAAACGGATACCGGATCTGCTGAAATCAGTGGGAGGTTAGGTCCTGAAATATCCTCATGCATCTGGCGCTTCAGGATATATTTAAACAGCATAAATTCTACCTATACACTAATATTTTGTCAGTACAGGAATATTTCAGAGAACCTACATAAGATACCAAGAGCTAGACAAGAAACCAAGCAATATGAAATGTTAGGCACAAGAACTTGGAATTTAGACTTATGAGCTCTGAAAACCCTTTTATCCCCATGGCAGAGATTCCCATAGGGTATTGATTATAAGGGAACTCAGATGCCAATCTTTTCTCAGAAGGCACTGGATTAACATGATCAGCTGAAGGAGGACTAGATCACAAGTGTCAGGAGAAAATGGGTTTTAGGGCAAAGTTGAGCTGAATCACCAATCCCAGTAAGAAAACTCTGAGAATGATAAACCTGTAGAGAGGGTTTTGATGTTAGTGGTAGAAGATAGTTTTGGTGTGGGAAATTATGATATCTCTGGAATTCAAATAAAAGTGACTTAATGCAGGATGAGTTAGTGAAGGCTTGAGAAAGAAGCTGAAGTACTTCTATCACTGTTGCAAATCACATAGGGGTGCCTGTCTTCAAAGTTCTTTCAGTATATATGGGGAATCCTTACAGCTTGAGCCTGGAAACTAATGCTAAGTTTTTTCCAGGTTTTAGCCAACTACTCAAACCCTTATAATTTATTTGTCCACTTGCTCTCACTGTATTCTGAGCTAAGGTTAGTAGTGACATGGGCTCGAAATCAGTTCTTACATTACACAGGGTTTCTCCCTAATAAAATACAGTTAACTGTTTTGGTTTGCACAGGCAATATGGTATGAAGGTTTTATCATAAAAATGGAGAAACTTCCTGAGTTTGCCTATGAAAGTCAGCTTTGTATGCACAGTCTATGGGAAATAAATGATGTGTCAGTGCTTGAATATGCTGAGAGAATGCTGGTATATTGTACACTTCATTCTCAGTTATCCAAGGGCTGTTTATCCAGGTTGAAGATTAACCATGATGTGGATGCAACACAATGGAGCTAGCTCTCTGCACACCCGGTTTGTTTTGGCTTGGATTAACTCCAACTGCAGTTGAAGCATTCTATCACCTCTCATGTGGTACAGACCCCACACTGACAACTCATGTAAACCTGACCTAGCTACATGCAGATATGGTGTGGGTGTCCCTTATTCCTGTTACATTCTGTATAGTACCAATTCTCATCTGAGTGGCTTGGGTCAAATTTAGCTTGTTAACATAGAGAGGACTGACACTACTGGATCAAACTTGGTTTTACAAAACTTATAGCCCCAGATTTTGAGGGAGCTTTTGAGAGTGAACTGAGTACCATGACAGTGCTTAGAGAAAATCTGACGTAGTGCTCTGACCTAAGAAGCATTCTCTAAGTCAGTAACACTAGAGAGTGGAATATACAGGTACCAAGTGAATAGTCTGAGTAGGTTTGATCTTGTGCAGAGCCATCAAGATGCTGCCTATTAACACTTTCTAGGCTGCATGATCTAGGATGATCCCAGAACCCGCTTCTGTGACAGAAAGGTTTTACAGGCTTAACTGGTAATAGAACTACAGAACAAAGTCTTTATTTAATGCAAAACGCTAGAACCATTGTATAGATTAGCATGAGCTATTTAAGCTTCTCTTGAGATAGTCTGCCTGGCTACCTCTCATTTTTCATTGCTCACTGTTGCTTTTCTGATTGCATAAGCCAAATAAGTTTAACTTTGCTGTATCAGCAAAACTGTCAATTATGTCTGCGTTCTAGTAACCCAGTGAGCTAAAATAAACTTCTTACTTCTCAGCCTTCTGTCCTCTCTTCAATCAGGGAATATGGGGCAGATTTATTTCAGGGGTCATAGACTACCCATTGGCACTGTATATGAGGCATATACATAGTAACATAGCTGCTATTACATCATGTGTGATGAGTATCCTCTCTCTCTTTCGCTAGCAGGTGGCTGTTTCTGGCTGTCCATTTTCATGCCCACACAGTAGTCCTTTCTCCCTCATCTGAAATCAAAGAATCAGTGACAGTAGGGCTGAGTCTTGAAGTTTATGCCCTTTAGAATAGCCTCTTTCAGTCCTCCCACAGTGCTGTAACGGGCTGGTGCCACAGTGTGCTATGAGCAGAGCTGTTGAGGTGAATATATGGAGTATATTATTTGGAGGAAAGAATGAGACAACAGCATGTTTCTGTAGAACTGTGCTTACAGCCAGAGAAATTGTGAAGATCCTTTTTTTTCTTTGTTTTCAGTTAACTTGAGGAAAATTCCTTAGTAATGTCCCAAATGGAGGCTTTGGAAATGATACAATATTCTTTTTCTATTTTAGAGAGAGAGTGGGAGCTCAAACTCTCCGTTTTACAAAATAAGATAGAGTTCCCAGTAACACTGCTTTAAGAGACACACTAGAGTCCAGCTAGCTGTTGGATAACTACCAGGAGGGAAGCTCAATTCTGGAAGCTAGCTCTTTCTCACTGTTTCCCTTCTCTTTCCCCTCCTTCACGCAGAGCAAGTATGCCCACAGGAAAATTGGTAAGGTCTAGTGTGCCTGGACCTGGCCTCTTCAGGGAATTTTGATGGTAGCAATCTAACTTCTTCCCCACTATCAGTCATAGAATCACAGAATCATTAGAGTTGGAAGGAACTTCCGGAGATCACCTAGTAGAAGCCCCCTTTCAAGGCAGAGCCACCTAGAGCAGGTTACATGGGAATGTGTCCTGGCAGGTTTTGAATGTCTTCAGAGATGGAGACTCCACAACCTCCCTGGGCAGTCTGTTCCAGTGCTCTGCCACCTTCAACATAAAGAAGTTCTTCCTCATGTTGAGGAGAAACTTCTTGTGTTTTAATTTATGGCCACTGCTCCTCATCCTGTCACTGGGCACCACTGTAAAAAGAAAGTCTGGCACCATCCTCCTGGCACCCACCTTTGAGATATTTATATGCATTAATGTGATCCTCTATCAGTCTTCTCCAGGCTAAACAGGTCCAGCTCCTGCAATCTTCCGTGATAGGAGAGGTGCTCCAGATCTCTGATCATCTTTGTTGGCCTTCACGTGGCATGCTCCAGTAGCTCCTTTTCTTTCGTGTACTGAGAAGCCCAGAACTAAACACAGTACTCCAAATGTGGAATACTGACATCACCAGGGTCAAGTAGAGGGGGAAGATCACCTCCCTCAACCTGCTGGCCACACTCCTCCCAATGCACCCCAGGATACTATTGGCCCTCCTGGCTGCAAGGCCATGCTGCTGGCTCATAGTCAACTTGTCATCTACCAATATTCCCAGGTCCTTCTCAGCTGAACTGCTCTCTGGGTGGTGAGTCCCCACCCTGTACTGGTACTTTGGGTTTTTCCTCCCTAGGTGCAGTGCCCTACACTTGCCCTTGTTGAACCCCAATAGGTTTCTCTCCACCCAATTCTCCAGCCTGCCGAGGTCCCACTGAATGGCAGCACAGCCTTCAGCTTCATATCATCAGAAAACTTGCTGAGGGGACACTCTAGCCCTTCATGAAGGTCGTTGACAAACAAGTTGAATAAGACTGGGCCTGCAGCTGGAAGATACTATTTTTAATTGTACAGTCATTTAGTCTATTTATGTGACTGGAATTATTGATGACTGAAAAAGAAAAAAGAGATGAGTATGCCCACATAGGAAAATTCACAGCCATGATGATCTACTACTCATCGACAGAGAATGTGGGCCAAGGCATTACACATTTGGACTTGCAGTATTCAGCCTGTATCTCCTCAAAACTTGTTGCTTGTTACAATTCCCCAAATAGGAGGAAAACTGACTGAAGTATGAAAGTTTAGGACTCAGCTTCCAGTCAAATTATTGTGTTTCAACACCTTACTGTGGCAAACTGAGCTGTGTTAACTGTGTGAATGCAACTAAATCTGCATGACTTCACCTAATGCTTTGTCGGTGTAGGCTGACAGTCTCTGTGTACCAGCTAAGCAGAAGTTGTTAGGCCACAGAAAATCAATCAGGAGTAACTTGATGAGATTATTACTGAGTTTTCAGTTGATACGGTGGCTCAGATTCCTTCCTTTTTAAGTGTAAACATGGAACTGTCTCTTGGTAGACAACATCTGACACAAAGAAGGAGAAGGCAGAAAGGACAGATTGTCTTCTCTGAGCTGAGCTGGTCTAAAGTTCCAGTGTGAGGAACTATTTGCATGGCACAGATGCTTTCAGGACTGACTGTTTTTCATCAAAAACTGTTGGAGATTTGGGGAGTTATAAATAGCTCCTACTTCATTAGCTGAGACCTCAAAGACTTCAAGCACAGGTGTAGAGATTTCTACAGGGGTGAGAGAGGAAAGATCACTCTCAGTGGAACTGCTGTGTCCTTGAGAATGAAAAATCACGAGTTGCTTTTCTGGGTTTTGTTGCTGAATAGAATATAATACTTGAACTGACACAGACCACAGACAGAGAATTAAAAGAGAACAGATGTTGACTCTAGTAATGTTCCCTTGAATTATTCTTGATTTTGAAATTATTTGAATGGAAGCTACTGTTAAATTGATAACATGTTGTGAAAATGTGTGAAGACTGATAGCCATGAACAGTGAGAAAAATGGATTCATGGAAAGAATGGTATCTGATCAGAATATTAATAATCCCCTTCCCTTGTACATCAGAACAGCAAAGACTTTAAAAAGAAATATCACTGTCATGAACATCTGTCACCAGTCAAGTAAATGCTAACAACAGTAAGCAGCCTTTCTTTCATCCTGTGCAGAGGTTCATCATTACACATGTCCAAATTTAAAATGAAGGTCAGACTGGAAAGGTGAGAAACAGAAGAGTTCTACAGCAAACACTCCAAAAAAATCCCAGGGTTATAGCTCTGAGCTCTCCTCCAAAGTACCATCCTGATCCATAGCTTGGAGTGGAGTGACTTTATAGTACAAACAGCAAGAGAGAACATTGCAACAAAAACAGAACAGTGTCGGAGAGGCAGTTTTAATGAAGAAGAGGGCAGTAAGTGAAGGAAAACAGTACAGTCTAGGAACATCTTAGCTTTGAGAAACTGAACATCTTTTTCTGTCTGAATGGAAACTTTCAAATGTGTATTGAATCCTATCAACTTCATCAGAATTCAATATATTATTAAGAATAAGACAATTATTGAAACCTTTAATAAGTGAAATGTTTTGACTGATGACAGTACATGGGGATTTGAAGACTGGGACCTATGCAAAAATAGGTTGAGATTTTTATAGTACTAAACAGGCTGAAGTTCTTACAGCACTAAGATGTAATTTAGAATTGTAATGATTACACATTTTCACAGCTGTATCCACATGCCTTAAAAATGTTAACACAACAGCTGCTCTGATTTTTAAGTTTGAACAACTTTTTCCCTATTTGTGGTCATAAAGCTAAGTAAAAGGAATCTGTTTTATATGTTCACCTGGCATGAAGATTGAGTTATGTCTTAGAATTCCTTGCATAAGGACTTTCAGCCTTAGGTCTATCATCAATAGAGCCCACTTCCCCATATAGCCATGCTCTTAATATCAGGTAAAAAGCTGTCTAAAGACATAGAATCATAGAATAGTTAGTGTTGGAAAGGACCTTAAGATCATCTAGTTCCAACCCCCTGCCATGGGCAGGGAC
>JAOEHX010008445.1:42120-54603 GCA_025448015.1 Bolborhynchus lineola
TCATTTTCATTTTATCTCTACATTTCCTGTGTTTTCAGACATTTTATCCTCATTCCCTTCCTTCTATCACTACACTCCTGCACTCTTTTTGGACTCTTCTTCCTCCTAACCTTTTCCATAGGACTTGGTATCTTTTACTTCCCGATCTTGCCACGCTTTTGCTTGGACTTGAAAAACTTCAGTGATTACTATAAGCTTTTAAGTAATTGAATATATTCTTCAATCAGCAGACCCACCTAATGGGACACCTGTGTCACTTATCCCAACATGAAAGACAATCAGTTCATTCTTCTGGCTTTTATTAGAAGTCTCTTTAACCTCACAGTCTCATCTAATTCATATTCTTGCTAAATGCATCCTGACAAGCAACACATTTTCTACTGTGTCTGCTCGAAGACAGATTCTGGGTAATAAAAATCTGCCTCTTCACTATGTTTTTAAGAGTCTTCAGTCCACTCCCTTCTGTCTGAGAGTCATGTTTCCTTCTTCTCAACATCTTGAAAATCATTCATATTTCCCTTGGCCTCTCAGTCCTGGCCTTTTTTTATGATCCTTTAATGAAAACAGTTTTTAATTTCTTCACTGCCCTCTTGTTTTTTCTATTAATTTTCTAATGGAGCAAGTCAATGTCCCACTCCCTCTTGCCCTGGCCTCATGGCCCTCTGTCCCCATGGTCTTTACATTACCCTCTTCATTTATGTCTGCTCTTCAGATTCTGCCCAATGTGTGTTTGAAAATCTAAAGTTGTTGATACTTCTGGTGTTTTTCCCACAAATACTCAAGTTCACACAGTCTGTGTTGATCACTGCCTATATTTTACCACTCAGGTCTTCTCTCATGAGTATTCTCAATTGATACTTCATTCATTAACAGATTCTGTGAAGTTTCCACTCAAGGACAACAATGACCCTGAAACTTCTGTAGCCAGTAATCCTGATGGTCTCAGCAAATCTTAAGACTTCACTTCCTGAAGGCTTAGCCACCATTTCTGCCTTTCCTTACAAGTTCCCAAATTTAAAGAAATACAGAAAATTCTCCTGAGTTAGCCTCCATACTTCTGACTGTATGTATTTATCAGCTTTTGTCTGGGTCGATGCTGTCAGCTCAGTGAGACTTTGCAGTTAGCTCTTTTTCAGCTGTGTTCAGTCAAAAGCAGAAAGCTCTTTTAACAGCATTAGCTGCAATGCCTCAATGCTAGTCATGAAAGAAAAAGTTGTGATTTGAGAAGCTGGGAACATTCCAAAAAACCAGAACTGAGAGCTTTAAGCATGTTACCTGAAAGGGACAAAAGCCAGTGAGTGGATAAAAAGCAAAATACTCTAGAATGTTCTACTGTCTCAAACATAACATTTCTTAAATTGTGAAGAGGGATTTACTGAAATTGAATAATCTTCCATAATTCAATGAGACAATTTGAGTGTGTTTGGCTATACTTTTTTTGGCACAAGGTTTGCTTGTATAATGATTTTTTCCTTTCTTTTAAGCTAGTAAACGTAAAGGCCCAGTTTCCACACAATTTTTTTTCATCATAGTTTGATGGCTTTTTAGTTGGAAACTGAAGCTTTGGTTAGGCTGTAATGATTATTGTTTGTCTTAAGCAAACATGCAATCACTTTTTCTGTAAAGGCAAAACTACTTTGCATGCCAGTGTCACCTACCCTATTGCCAAATTACGGAGATCTCATTAGCTTATCATTTTTCGGTCATAAGGGATACCAGAAGAGCATTCAATGTTCTCTTGCAGAGGAATTACTTGGACCAGTTCCATTATTCTATTTCCTTTTATGCCCCAATTCCCTAATCCCCTCCTTTATAATGTCCCCGCAACCTGCATGTCCTTTATCGAGGGAGGAAGAAACAAATCTCCACAGGCTTACTTCAGATTTGATTTTTTTTCCAGAGCAGAACTCCTCTCTTTTTTTGAGGGCTGTTCCATCAGCTGGTCTCCTATTTTCCTCTTATATGGGAAGGCATTAATTATCTTCAGTTTTGACCTTAAATATCATATGTGGATGGATATTCTTCCTTGAAACAGGGGAATTTTGGTATTTAATCCAAACTGATAATTGGGAAGACAGAGAAATTCTCTGTTCCTTTCAGAACCTTTCTGAAACGTTCTCACATACATTCAAAATTTTATCTTCAGCTAAACATAAAATGACCAAAAATGATATTGCTAGCTTGGTTTTTTTTCATATGTATCAGTTTGTCTGAGCCTAGACCAGACAACTTGTTGACATTTTGCTTCAAAGGATAGAAATATTTCTTTCACCTTCCTCCCAAGAGTTATTGTTTCTGGAACTCAATACTAATACTAGCATAGGATTGTGAAATCCCTCAGAGGAGTAATATGACTGCAACAAATGTCATGAAGGAAGATGAACAGCCAAGTCAAATTAGTGAACAGGGCCATTTCTACAGGCACTTTTAGCATGGTCTCAGGAAGGGATGCTACCATACTGTTTTGTCAGGAAAACTTCTAGAAGTCATAGTAGGCCTTGAGCTAGAGCCTCAACTGGATGCAATGTGTAGGATCATTAACTTAAATGAAACTACATGAGCTTATGCAACTAGAAGAAGCAGTCCATTATGTTCTCTCAAATAGTATCTTAATAGCACTGGAGTGCTCTTCAAGTAATTCTCAAATATGTGGAGAAAACACAGGAGTTACCAAAGCCATGACATCTGATCGATTTCATTAATTGATCTTTTGGTTTGTTTGTTTATTTGTTTTCTATTATTTCAGTTTGATTTGGGTTTTATTTTCACGTGGTAGAGTCTCAGCAGAACCAGTTAGGGGATTAGAGGATTAGCGTTTTATTGCTATATTCAGAGCCCTTTAATTGTGCTTCCAACAAGAGATTAAGAATGGAAGGGCGAATGACCAGCAACTGCAATCAATGCATGCTACAAAAAAGTGCTGTAGATTTCTATTTTCTTTTTCATCTGAAGAGATGGCCCATTGTCCAAGCATGGCAGCTGCAAAGGGATGCAATCATTCATTTGGCTCTAAGCTCAAATGTTCATGCTGGGCTTACTGCACTCTTGTTATATTTATATGTTGAAATTTGGCATATGGCTAGGAAATTAATTTTAGAAGTATCCCATTCCTCCAGGTAACCTACATCTCCAGTGAAGCAGACAAAAAACATGTCAGAGTTGCAAAGTTCCTTCAGTAGAAGATCCATGAAGCCATGCTCACTCTCTACAGCTGCCTTCAACTGATGTGTAAGTCCTCTGTGATTATCAAGTGTCACAGAAGTACAGTTTTCTCTCACTGATACCAGAAGGCAGAATTTCAGCTAGCACGGTTGGAGCTCAGAAAGCAAAGGCTCAGTCTGCAGTAAGTCAGCGTACTTACTGTCATCAAAATGAATCTGGCCTTAGATATTCAAAGAAAGTACTAGATGAAGAGCCGGAGAGGGTCGTATGCTCAGTATGCATGGTCCCCATGATAGAGTATGCATATTTCTTTTAGGTACTCTTACACACAAGCTGTGGATGCTCAGTTTTTGGCTGCATAACTACTTGGAAATGTCCCATACTGTTTGATAAGACCCAGATGGTAACCAGATGGCTACATGTGACTCTTTGGAAGCACTGCTGCAGACGGGGACTAAAACCAAAGTAAGTCTACAAATACCTCCCTCTCTTTTTCGTAACTTTTATTGACAGAGAGTGGAGATTACTATACTATATCCTCACTATTAAATAATGGTAGATTTTTTTTGGGGGGTTGCAGATAATTTTCCCATTTCAGGAAAACCAAAACCACCCTGATCCAGAGTCTAAGCATTTTCCAATGATGACTCTTTTACTTAATTGATATATTTTACATTATCAAACTTGGGACAGTTTTAAACTTGACATTGCTACAAAATCCATAAATATTACTATCTTCAAGAACATAGTGAACTTTGCTCCAGCTACTCCCTTTCTAAGAGCTCTCACTTTGATCAACTTAGCAGCTATCTATTTCTTGACAGGAAAGGTACAGTCATGTGCACTAACCACCTAGCAGATGATAAGCAGGCAAATAACATACAGACAAACCCATCTTTTGAAAATCATGGCTCTTGAGAGAATTCCTGTATAAAAGCTTATTGCATTTACAAAGGCGCAAACACAACTAATGCTCTTGCCATTTGTTAGTAACATCTCTTCCCAAAGCAGAATTACAAAAGAGTTGTAACATTTCTTCTACAGTACTTTTCCAGACACTATATTGTTTACAGTAAGAGAGAGAACTTACAGGATGGTGATGATTCACTCCACCAGCCTATTTTCCAGCTACATTCAAAGACAAGGTAATGATTCAACTGCTTCTTCCAGTCATGTATCAGGAACTTGTAGAATTTCAGCCAATTTTTTCATTCCTCAAAGACATTTGCTGCACATACTCTTCTACAAGTCATAAGCATAACAGAAAAGCCTCTTGTCATACAGAAGGGCTAAAACATGATTTAGCATAGCATAGCCTGTAATACCAGATATCTTTCTCTCTCACACACACACTGTTACAGTTTGCAAAGAAAAAATGGTATTGTGATGATGATTTAGAGATACAAAAGGAGCCTGTAAGCATCATTAGCCTAATATAGCTACAATGCAAAAAAAAATTAACATATCCCAGTTTCTGCTTGTGTGGAAGTATTGCATTTTTGCAGGCTTTTCTTTTGGGAAGTTCGTAAGAATTTATTTGGCTCCATATGAATTGTGTTGTCTCACACTATAAATATTTCCTAATGTTGGTCAGTGATTTACTGTAAAGTTTCTGTTTTACCTTAGCCTAGAGCCTATTATGTAGTCATCACTTCTGTATGACAAAACAAAATAAAATACCTTCATAATGATACCTGACACAAACATTTCAATATATCTGAGCTTAATGGTACCAAAACTTCTTGGCATCAAACTCTATATACTCCATGAGTCATAAATTTAATAATTTTCATCTCTGTAAGCAAAGGATGCATTATGCTGGTTTGTAGTTAAATACATTAGATATTTATTAGGGACATAAACCAATCAGATAATGCATCTGCATTGACAGGAAGGTGTACATGTTTGTATGCAGGAAGGAGATACAAGGCAGAGAGGCAAAAGGATAGAAGGAAGATATCTGTGGAAAGGAATAGATTTAAATGCAGAGAAGTGTTGCCTCTCAGAATAAGATCTGGGATGTTCTTTTTAAATATCACAGCTATTATTTTGACGGGAGAAGCCCATCTAATTTAATTCATTGCAGTTTAAAACTTTGCTAGGAGTTCACCAGGATCTAGTTGTATGGTAATGTTTTTCTGATTTGGTATTTTGAAACTCTACATTTTGTTAATGAAATTCTGTCAAAAGGTTCATTACTTAATAATTACTCTATTTTAAATAATTACTCTATTTTTAATAATTCATGTTTTAATGATTTTTTCCTCCTTCTTGAATATTTGCTCTCTGTGTGTTTCTCTTTATTGGTCATTCATAATTTTAATTTTGATGTGGTTTAAACTGTTCAGTCTGATTAAGAATGCTATAAAAGCAAGAATCGGAAGATCCTACTTAGCTCTGGGAAGTCTCTTCCGAAGCACTTGTTTTCTGTTTCCATACTGCCATCTTGAGTATAAATCTTAAAATTACACTTACTACCCGTCCTTGGAATCACGGGTTTGCTTTCTTCTATTCATCTTGCGTTTTACATGCTTGTAAGTGAGTTTCAGATACTGCCAAATTAAAACAGTTTCACTTTATTCAAAGGGAAGTAAATAAGTAAAGGTGAATCAGGTGGTCTGTGATGACTGTTCAATACTACCACAACATCTTGTTGAGAGAATAGAAACCTGTACCAGATAGTAAGAAAGATGTTTATTTGCCTTGTCATATACACTGCTTAGAAGAAATACCTCAATTTTCAGCAAAACTCAGGAAATATCTGACTTAAGAATTATTTTTTGTATTTTCCAACACGAAGACAGTTTTGTAGGTCCCTGAATTCCAAGAATATGATGAGAGAGTACTAGTTTGTAAGTTCTGAATATTTATGTCCCCTTATTTTTATATTCTCACATTTTACATAAGAGTCTGTTCTGTTCTTATTCTGTCACTGTCTTCAAGAATTAAGGCTCAACCTCACAGGCCCTACATATTCAAAGTTGGCTAGACATTTAGAGACTGACATGACCTGATTTTCTGAAAGTTTTGAGCCACTTGCTCTCCCATCAAGTTACCTTAAGGGCAGTCACAGGCTGCTGGTGAAGAAGGCTAAGAAGCTGCGGCTTACTAAATTATTGGTGATCAGCTGAACCTTGCTGCTCATATGGGGCCAGTTGAAGTGGTTGATCTTGTGCTTGTGAGGACTCCTTCAGGATAGCATGATAATGGACAGTTAATTAATAGATGTATGTAAGGACAAAGCCTTACAGTTACTGTTTATCAAAGCCTGATCTGATAATATATCACCTGATATACATGAGTTAAGATCTTCCAAACTGCCAGCTAGAAAGTGTGAATAGAATACTCTGTGTGGCTACACTGATTTATCACAGCTTCCTGCCATTAAAGAAACAATTTCATGAACAGATAGCTTCTTGCAGTAAAAACCCTGTACCCCAACATATCCTTCAAAACCAGAAAAAGAAATCCAAATCTTTGGTATTCACACAAAAGGAATCACATTGAATATTTGTTTAGCTATAAATAAGAGCAATTTAGCTATATTAAGAGCAGGAAATGTTTGTGTACAAGGAAAAGCCATATTTTAAGATAAAAAAAGATTAAAAAATTTCATCTGGCAAGCTCCCCATTTTTTCAATAAATATAACTTCAGCTTTTGCAGAATGATTGTCCTTTTTGTGGTCTTTCTGACTTTGTAATAGAAGAAGAGAAGAGAAGACTTAATTTCTTAGTCGTCTTCTTTGCTTAAGTGATGCATGGGATGAGCATGTGAAACTCATTATATTCCTGCATATTTTACTCATCTTTGTGCTTTAGACAGGCAAAAAATTGTGATTAGACTTTACACATATTATGAGACAATACCCTTGGCTGAGTGGGCAGGAGAAGCAGATAAGTTGTATCATTATTGTATACTATATGGGCAGTGTTTGTCCCTCTGTACTCAGCACTGGTGAGGCTGCACCTTGAATACTGTGTTCACTTTTGGACCTTTCTCTGTAAGAAGGACATCGACGTGCTGGAGTGTGTCCAGACAAGGGCAGTGATGCTGGTGAAGGGTCTGAAGAACTAGTCGTACAAGGAGTGGTTGAAGGACCTGGGGTTGTTTAGCCTGGAGAAAAGGAGGCTCAGGGGGGACCTTATTGCTCTCTAAAACTACCTGATAGGAGGTTGTCATGATGTGAGTGCTGATATCTTTTCTCAAGTAACAAGTGATAGGACAAGAGGAAATGGCCTCAAGATGCCCCAGCAGAGCTTTGGATTGGATATTAGAAAACGTTTCTTTATTGAAAGAGTTTTCAAGCATTGGAACAGGCTGCCCAGGGAAGTGGTGGAGTCACCATTCCTGGGGGTATTTAAAAGACATGTAGATGCAGTGCTTAGGGCCATGGTTTAGAGGTGAACTTGGCAGTGCTGGGTTAATGGTTGGACTCAATGATCTTAAATGTCTTTTCCAACCTAAACGATTCTATGATTTTATGAACTAAGAAAATTACTCTAAAAAAAACCATATATTAATGACTCCATGAAGAGAGCTCACATTCCATTAAGACGCCTAGATCAAATCAATGTTTCTAAGAACTGTAGCTTCACTGTTCTTGCTGCATGCTGAACAACTATAAATATCTGGTCATCTTTTCTAAGCTTTCTGTAATTCTGAATGAATTATTAAACATTCAGAACTTCTCATAATGAGTTCATATTTTCAGACATTATAACCCTCATTCCCTTCTTTTCTGTCTTTTGTTTACTGCAGTCTTTGGCTGCCACTGACAGTCACTGTTACATTTGGGATCTGTATCTACCTTTTTTACATTTAGATTGTAAGTTCTGGGGACAGAAATCATCTTTTTGGTCTGTCTTTATATAGTGCCTAACACAAAGCAGGTCACGTGCTTCTGCTATATGCTTAAGTACATCACCACTCTTGCACAACTAAGAAAAAAATATTTCTCAATTCACCTAAACCAAAGAAAAACCCATTCAAATATTGAAATAATTACGTCAAGAATATTATATGAAAAGTTCTCACAGTCTCACATAGATTCCATGTTGAAACTCCAGCAGTGGTATGTTAAAAAACACTGATAATGCTTTGTTACATGTACCTGCTTGGAGAAAAACAAAGCCATGAGAGTCCAAAGAAGAACAATATAATGACATTTAGAAACTGAACTTGAAGGAATTGGTATAGTTAACTCTAAGGAAGAAAAATCTAACAGAGTACATATATAAATAATCTTCCACTGTGCAAAATAGCTTTAAGTAGAGAAGATGACAGGAACAGTAAGAAATTAATTTTTCTTGGGCTGAAGTTGGTGCAACTGTTTAATTGGAATGATAAAGCACTGGGGCTTAAGAATGCTGTGAATTCTCCACTGGAGTGACTCACATATACTACCTAAATAGCTGGTACATATTTGACCCTCCCCAGTTCAGCATCTGGCTAAAAGAATCCCTTCTAATCCTTTCCCTTGTACAATTCTGTGGTGTCTAGATGAGGACATACTGAGGTCCCAGGAAATTTTAGACCATTTGATCTACTATTCATTAATTTAAATTTGTACAAAATGGAAGCTGTCCATATATAAGTATATTGGGTTTGCATGGCAGGTTTTGGTAGTGGGGGGTGCTACAGTGGTAGCCTCTGTGAAAAGATGCTGGAAGTTTCCCTTCTGTCTGACAGAGCCAATACTAAGTGGCTCCAAGATGGACCCACCACTGTCCAAGACCAAGCCCATCAGCAACAGTGGTAGGACCTCTGGTATAACCTATTCAAGAAGTGGAAAACACTGCTATGCGACAGCAACTGCACCTGGAGAGAGAAGTGAGAATACGTGAGAGCACCAGCCCTGCAGACACCAGTGAAGAAGGAGGGGAGGAGGTGCTTAAGGTACCAGAGCAGAGATTCCCCTGCAGCCTGTGCTGCAGACCATGGTGAGGCAGGCTGTGTCCCTGCAGCCCACGAAGGTCTATGGTGAAGCAGAGATACACCTGCAGCCCTTGGAGGACCCCATGCCAGAGCAGAGGGACACCTGAAGAAGGCTGTGACCCTGTGGGAAGCCCATGCGGGAGCAAGCTCCTGGCAGTAGCTATGGATCCATGAAGAAAGATGAACCCATGCTGGAGCAGATTTAATGGCAGGATTTGTGACCCTGCAGGGGACTCATGCTGGAGCAATCTGTACTTGAGGGACTGTATCCCGAGCTGGAGCAGTTTGGGAAGAACTGTAGCTTGTGGGAAGGACTCACATTGGAGTTCAATGGAGGACTGAATCCTGTGGGAGGGACTCCACACTTGATCAGAGGCAGAGCATGAGGAGTTTTTCATGAGAAGGAAGAAGTAGCAGAGACATGTGATGAACTGACTGCAGTCCCCATTCCCACTTCCCCTGCACCAAGGGAGTGGAGGTGGTGGAGAAATTAGGAGTAAAGTTAAGCCCAGGAAGAAGAAAAGAATGGGGGGAAGGTGTTTGAAGATTTGGTTTTATTTCTTATTATCCTACTCTGATCTGATTGGTAATAATTAAATTGGTTTTTCTCAAGTTGGGTCTGTTTTGCTCATGATAGTAATGGGTGAATGATCTCTCCCTGCTCTTACCTTGATCCATGAGGCTTTGATTTTATTTTCTCACCCCTGTCCAGCTGAGGAGGGAAGTGATAGAGCAGCTTTGGTGAGCCCAGTAAGGAACCTCAGAGGTCATGCTGGATAATGCAATCCAAGAAGCTTAGAGATGTACATTTAAATAATATCTATATCTGTTTTCAGCATGTGTTACAGGTTCAAACCAGGACATTAAGGCCAAATTAGTGAAACACCAGGAGGAGTGGGCAATCTACACTGAAAATGGTGGCAACTTTCCCATCTGCTGAAAGCTGTTAAGTAACAGATTCCAGCTATTTCCAAGAAAACATCTAGGCTACGTAGAAGCATGTCAAGTCCTAGAATCCTACTGACATATATGGATTCTTAATTGGCCTAACAAAACTGGCATAGATCCTTTTATAGTATTCTACTCTATGGAAGGGCAGAAGCTAGGAAGTTTTGGAAAGGGGAGTCATATTAATATGTATTCCTATCACGCTATCAGGAATTTATTTAGCACTGATCTGAAATGTTCTCAACTACTTGCTCAGTGTTATACATTTCAAAGAGAAAAAAAGCAGTATCACAGGGCAGGAGGTTAAAAGAAAAATGGAGCTACCAAAATATCACAACATTAAGCAGCAGTAACAGCACATCCAAAGCCTGTTCAAACACAAAAAGCAAGAGGATAGTTCTGTTGGGCCACCAGTGGATAGGCTTCTATAGGAAAAACTTTGATAAGTTTTCTAGCCATATTTCTCTGCAGGAAAATCAGGGAAGAGTCAGTAGTGAAAATGCAGGTTGCCATGTCTTGAGACTGCATCATCTGCATTTCATTCATTTATATGTACTTAACTTTAATTTTCAGTATGGAAATTTGATATAAGTAATGGGGAAATGAGAAAAAAAATAATAATTTAAGAAAGCGACTGTCTGATTAGAATATATGCAAATCAATAGAAAGTTTTCTGTGAAGCTAGTCAAATTACAAGAACTTTACTTTTCAAATATTCTGAGAAATAAGCTCACCCGCATGTTTGATGAAAAAGCAATGGTTAGGGAGTACGCCTTAAAAGAAGAGACGTTAAAGACAAACACTCTCTTATAATGAAGTCTCATTTGGAGTTGAAGAGACATTTGATTTTTGTATCTTTGGAAAACTCGGCAGCACTATTCCCATTTTGAAAGGTAAGCCGGGTTTGGAGCACGCCTGTACTGCGGCGCAGAGACCACTTGATGGTGGTGTTGTGCAGCGCCCCGGCAGTAGCCGCACCAGCTCACATTCCTTGCAGCCAGGACACACATTCCTTGCAGCCAGAACAACAGCGTGAATACAACAAGCTCCACGACTCCTTCAGCTCACTGCTAGCGTTGCCCACTAATACATTGATCAACCCGTATGCTACAGAACCCCTTGGAAGCAGAAATCACTTAGGCTCAGTTTGAAGTCATTTAAACAAATCTATACCTAGCATGAGTAAAGTACCTCTGCAACATCTTCACTCATCCTGTGGCTGATCTCTTTTCAGGTTGCCAAAGGTTCATGATATTCTTCCCATAGCCTAACTTATCTCTTCCTCTGGTTCATATTCATTTAAGTGTTGGACGGGTCGTAGCTGCGATAAGGAAAACAACCTGCCGGAATAAGAAGTCATTGCCGTCTTAGCACTTATGTCCAAGCAGGATAAATCAGCCAAGCCTAAACATGCTATTGCAACTAAGGTGTCTAAGGTAATGTGAGTTAGCTAGTTTAAAATGAGCTTGGTTTGCCCGTTACCCTGGGGCACTGACATACCCCTCGGCCTGTTGTGTCCCCTGTGACAAAACCATTTCTGTTTTTCACGGTGTGTTGGTAGCTCTAATGCTGGCTGGATTGTTTTAAGGTAGCCCTGGACATCGCATGAACAGCTGTGCACAGACTGTTGTTGTGGGTTGGAGATGTTGCTCATGCAACCCCAGGCAGATGGACGTGGCTTCAAATGAGGACAGCTGGTCAGGGCCTGGGTGTTTCAGGTGCACTGGTCTCAGTTCCTGTGAGTAAAATCTCAAAGGAAATTGCTCCATCTCTGTGCCTACTGTGCCAGCTGACAAGATTCATCACCTTTCTATGTCACCCCTATCCTCCCATGATTTTGATGAAAGAGGTGAGGAAGGATTTAAAGCAGAACACACAACCAGCCAGCTCTGGTACTTTGGACAATGTCTATCGGATGTTGTGTTGCCAGCCCAGTCTGTACATGCCCAGAATACCATACAGGTGTCTGTATGTCTTCCACTAAACAGATCTCCATCTCCTCCATAGCAAAAGTTCATTTGAAGGCCGCTTTCTAACTTCATGGTTACTTCTGGAATAAATTACATAGTCACAGGATGTTTAGGGTTGGAAAGGACCTTAAGATCATGCAGTTCCAACCCCCTTGCCACAGGAAGGGACACCTCATACTAGACCATATCACCCAGAGCTCTGTCCAACTGGGCCTTGAACACTGGCAGGGATGGAGCATTTACCACTTCTTTGAGCAACCTGTTCCAGTGCCTCACCACCCTCACAGTAAAGCATTTCTTCCTTATATGTAACCTGAACTTCCCCTGTTTAAGTTTGAACCCATTACCCCTTGTCCTATCACTACAGTCCTTGATGAATAATCCCTCTCCAGCATCCTCGTCGGCCCCCTTCAGATACTTGAAGGCTGCTATGAGGTCACCACGCAGCCTTCTCTTCTCCAGGCTGAA